>NQII01000004.1:690344-851388 GCA_002778355.1 Clitarchus hookeri | reverse complement strand
CCAGCTTAAACCAGTGTAGAGAGACACGTGTCGATTGTAATCACCGCAGAGAAAGGTCAAGCCGAGGAAGACGCGCGTGCAGGCCTTATACGTGTCGCTGCCGCGCAGGCTTCCTCTCACCCACTCCCCCCTCTTTCCCCTTAGCAAGCCAAGTAAAATTTGTGAACGCCGGAAAATCACGAGATAGTCAGGTGTTTTTTGCCTGAAGTCAGAAAACACGCACCGCGGAAGAAATAGCTGCCACAAGATGGAAAATGGTGCCGAGAGAACACCCCCCCCCCCAGCCAACCACAGAGGGGGACAGTTGAAGATTACCGCACCGAGAGGTTAGTCGCGCAGAGAGAGAAGGCCGGGGGAAATCGGACCTCCGGCCACAATAGTACATCAGTACATCAGTTAGTGAGTACGTAGAGACAGTTGAAGATTACTGCACAGAGGGGTTAGTTTGGGAGTTCGTCAGTACCGCACAGAGAGAACAGCCATGGCAGTCAGTCGGAGCAACGAGCAGCAGGTGATGCGGAAGTTCGGAACCGCCACCCCGGAATGCGCAGGAAGGTAGTCAGTCCCGACATTAAGGGGTCAGCCAAATCGGGACGCGAGATGCAGGGCCAAATCAGAGACAGTTACCAGAGTCACGTCGGACGAGTAGTTTCACAACGTCGGGACGAGAGTTAGCCAGCCAGTTACCGCATAAGTCAGTCAGTTTCCAGTCAGTCAGTTGCAACGCACCGAGAAGGCTGAGCCGAGTGGTGAACTACACCGAGAAGTGCCATGTCGAGCAAGTGGGATTGTCCAGTGCAGCCCGTAGCCGCAAAGGACGGGGGGACCCACACACGTGGTCCCTCGCCGGGACGTGGTAGGGTAGTAAGCAGTCAGTTACTACCCTACGCCAAGAACAGGAGCAAGTGGTGAGCCCCACCGAGGGGCGCCACGTCGAGAGGAAGCCAGCTGCGTGCAACAAGCCAACCACAGAGGGCCTGTAACTCGCAGGGCGTTAATGTGTGAGAAAATCCTCGGCATAAAGTATGTGTAAATTCCTGCAACAGTGCTGGGAATGTATAAGTAAAGTCCCGTTCAATAAACCTGTTCCAAACTAAGAAGTCGTGATGAAGTCATTGTGTGAATTACCCTAAAATCCCAGGCACCCTATAGTCTGTGCCACTGAACATTAACAATAGATGCTACGAACCCCTCTGCACACCACAGGTGGGGAGAACCTTTAATGTGTTAATTGACTTCCCAACGTGGGGAGTAGCGTCAACGTCCTCAATTTACCAATTAATAATTTTAAAAATTGACGTGGAAAACTTATTCAATCTGAAGTAGTATACATACTGCTGTGTAGCCATGCTTTTAACAGAGATAACCCCATACTATAGCCGTGTAACCATTTAAGAAACAATCTGTACTACGACAAAATACAGTAATATTTACGACTACAACCAATCTGACAGTGCCGACACTGAATGAAGTGGAATGGAACCAACATGACGACTGCAAACTTTTGTGTACAAATTACGTATCTATTGATCTGCAACCTTCGGGCCCTTCAGCATTTCTAGCGGGCGGTAATTTTCCACAGACAACCATGCTGACAAAACACGGGCCCGTAGCTGTCAACTCAAAGAAGGCGGTTGGGCAAGATATCATACGTGCGTCAGAAAATAAACTCTGAATAGTGTGAACAAAACTTTTGAAACGACACTGCTATCATATAATAGGGCACGAAATCTTACATTGCACGGGAAAATCGGAAGAGTTGGCAACTATGCTATGACGTTCCAATTGGGAGATCTTAGCGGCCATGCTACAGGACCTGCGCAGCCAATCCACCTCCTTGGATACATGGTGTCAAGGTACTGACACACATTTTCTGAAGTGAGGCAGGGCACCATCTTGCTGGTACCACATTGCATGACGGATGGCTAGTGGAACCTCTTCTAATAGCACTGGAAGTGTTTCTTGCAAGAATATACTGTACATCTGCAAATTTAGAGGTCCAGGGAACATGTACAGTTCAATGACGTATGTGTCAATACCAGCCCAGATGTTAACCGAGAACATTTGTTGGAGACCCTGCATTTATGTGGCATGGGGATTTGTATCATCCCATAAATTAATGTTACTGTAGCGTAAAACATCTCGGCTGAAGGTGCAATTGTCTGCAAACTCAATCATCCATGGAAAGTCGGGGTCATCAGCTACACATTGCAGGAACCATTGTGCGAATTCTGCTCTACATGGAAAATCATGCGGGAGAAATGCCTGAACATACTGTATGCGGTACGGGTACAGACAGTGTTCATGCAGAACATCACACACCACAGAGTGGGCCGTCCGAACTGCTCCACCAATGCTGCAGGTACTAGTTCACGGGTTGTCAGCAAATTTACATAGCACATTCTCATCAAAACACGGCATGCGCCTCAATCGTGGTCGGCCACCAGAGTAAGAATGTCAGCCAACAGAACCTGCAGACCAATTATAACATGTTTACAATCCAATCATACTACATGCGGAGCCCTGCAGTATCATTAGACTTTTACACGTTCAAAGTCAGTTTCTACTGGAACGAAAGGGTAACCGTGCAACAGTCCATCCCTACCAGCCAGTAGTAGTAGTAAACTCTGTACCACGCGAAACGTACTCATGACTTAAGTGGGAAATATAATAAAGCAACACAATCGTATGTTGTGCATACAAAATATCATGCCTCGTCGTGTTCACACATAGACATGCATAAAGGTTCAAAGGATTCAGCAAGTACCAAACAACTACACAGTAGAATAATTATTATGATGGTTAATGTACCAGTTTTCCTTATGTGCTGGTCAACTGTGACGAACGTCCCATGATGATGGCTCGAGCGGTTGGGGTACCTCTGCTTATACACATTATGTGCTCTCAGACCACTGCAGCCTGCCGCACCATACATAAAATGCATGTCTGCCAATTCCTCCCTGGTAAACCTCGACGTGCTGTCGACACTACAGTCCTACACGCATATAAGGCCAGCACACACCTGTCTCATTTTATTGTACTTTAGTCGCCCCACTATTGGTTGTTGACGACTTCTTTACCTCCGCGTATATGAAGTACTGCCTACGTGCCAGACATTGTAATTTTGCAGCTAACACCTTTGTGTGTGTTTTGAAAGCAAACGATGGGTCTTGGGCACTTGCAACAAGAAAACCTTTTTTTTGTTGACAACTGCATCAGAATGTGATATCACAAGACAGCAAAAGAACTGTGTGCAATTAGAGGGTGGCCACCGCTATTATTTGTATTAAGGCAGATGGTCTTAACACTGGTTTTTTCATATATTGAAGATCTTTATAACACTAAACATTGTTCAGAAAATCGTGGTTTAATTCAACACCGTTTCCTTTGGAGTTGGGCTAGGCTATAATTTGCAGAACTTAAGTCTCTCCATTATATACAGGGAATCGCCTGCATCTCCAACTATGTAGGGTGGAGGAAAAAAATCCACTAATTAAAATAAAACTTTATGACAACTGTTCACTAAACTCACTGTCTACAGAGGTACCTGGTCAAATTTCTGGTTGGATAATATGGTCAGTTACAGGATTTTTCTTCCTTCGTTTCTCACTGACCACAGGTGGAATACTTGTTGCATGACAGGTCTTCATAACTAGCCCCACCTCCTTTCTATGGATAACCATAGGGTGTTAGCAAATTTATGTTTTGCTAGAGGGGATGCAGTAGACTACAAGAAGATTCCCTGAAGTGAAACTTTTGGCGATGCTCTGGGCATTAAGGCTGCTGTGAAGCTACTAGTTGTTGGTGCTTCCTTGGAACCAGCCTGTAGAAGAGGTATGACAGTGGCTGGGACATGCAATACTGACAATAAAGGGATGTGGCAAATTACACAGAATGTTCCAAAATTATAGTTTGCGTTTAACAAAGAAAAATATGAGCAAAAAAATGTATGTCTTTCAGGCTTGATGGTGAACATGGACCTGCTGAAGATGGATGGCATCTTACAATGGACAGTGTGTTGATGCCACAAATATTAGGCAATGCTAAGGCCATAAAAGCAGTGGTGGATGCACCCATTGGCAGTAAGTCTTTAACTTGTGTAAATGTAGTGAAATATAGCTACAGTATGATCCATATAAACCTTTACCATCGTAAGGAGCAATATTTTCTCTTTGGAGTCGGGATACATGTAAAAGTGCATTTTATGATGTCTATGATCCTTGTACATTGGTAACCCCAGCATGATTGTTGGCCATGTTGATGATAAGGTTGTAGAATGGCTTAATGATTGGTTGCAGACAGGTCATCTTCATAAAAAGAAACAGTTATACTTGTGGGGGCCCTCTAGTGTGAGAAAGCAATACCATTTGTTACAATCGTATACTGCGTGGAGTTAGAATCATGTATCCAGACGTGGGTAAATTCGCATTCCAAAATTTAGATGACCATTTTTATGATGTAATTTTTTTTGAAGAGTATAAGCACAAGTACCACTGTGATAGTTTCATAAAAACTTTTGAAACTAAAATGTAGGTACAGTTTTTTACACAACATATTTTGTTTATAAGAACACTTGTCATGCAGTTTAAGATTTTGTGTAAAATTTGTATAAAACTGTTACAGAATTATAATCTCATAATTCTAACTAACTTTGTGTGTTTTTAATCATTCTTATTGTTTTGTAGTATCCTGTAACAGTTTTCACCCATTCTGTCTAAACCCTAGTTTTTGACAATTTTGAATATTTTTTTACATAACTTATAGTTAAAACACAATGATGAAATTTTGTGTGTCCATTACCACTTGTCAAAAGAGTATTAAAAAAAAAATTCAGATTTTTAACTTTAGTTATTTTTTTAGATATATTAAGTTGAAAATTTGTAATTTCAAGCAAAGTTCAATATTTCAATACTCGTAAAAAATTAAGGATACACGTATATGGTTTAAAAATTATATAACATGTAACGAGTAATGGTATTTTTCTATAAAAAAAATATTGAAGGTGTCTCTTTATGGCTTGCATAAAAAATGTTGTTCTAAAATTGTTAATTTGCATAATTTCAAACAATTTTGAATTCAAATTTTGGGCTATTTCCTTAATACCTAGTAAATTTTTTTTCATAATATAAATTACAGATGATTTTATGCAGATTAAGATGGTTTTTGTTTTAAATTGATATCTTTAATAACAAAAGAGTTATTTAACTTTCAGTAAGTTATAGAAAACACTAAAATCAACCAATTGGCTGAAACAAAATAGCCACCAGGAAGAAAACGGAATATAATAAAAATTTAAGAAAATACATTTTGAGCTCCCAGATATATCTTGGAACCAATAACACATAATTAAAGAAGAAATAAAATATGTCAGCAACACCCATTGGTTAATTTCAAATGAAATTATGAATGAAAATGTGCTGTATGACCATTTTCCTGAATTCAAAATACTTCCAAGTTTCACATATATTCAATTTTAAAAAGTGTGTAAATATAGTACCAAAACACATTTAATAAAAAAAACCAGTACCGCATCCCTTGACCGCTGCTTGGAAATTAACAGCATGGTGCATGGGTTATTAATAGCAGCGGTGTGCGACTGCGAGTCACAGCTGTTCAATATTAGACTTTGAACTGGTGGCTCCACGAATAAACCACAACCCAATTAAGCCACCCCCGGTAAAAAGGGGAGTTGACTGTATTTATGTGACTGCAAAATAATGTCTAAAATATTTTGTAGTTAACTTCACATAAAATAAAATGTCAAATAGAAAAAATCATCTAAAATTCAGAATATTTAATTTTAGGTTAATGTTACATATTTTAAATAGTTTCTTTTGTGAAATTCATTAAAAGTATTTTAGTTTACTTTATGAATGTCTCAGTTCATAGTGCAGAAACAGTCCAAGTATTAACATCCATCTGGAGCATACATAGAGACGTTAAAAGAACAAGTAGATTAAACTATTGTTGTATAATTCCAAGAAAAAATGCATCAAAATACAGCAGTAATTTGGTTACTTGGTAATTTGTATTTAACAATTCTATTATACACAAAATTCTATAAAAAATACTGCATAAAAATTCCACAATGTTTTAAATGTTATTCAAATCATTTAATATCATGGTTTACAAGTAAAGTGTCCATGAAAATAGTGCAATTAATACTATTGTATCCCAATTACTGGACTAGACCGCACTCGGAGTACATTGGCTCCAAGTGCATCTTCCAGTTGCCAGAACTTGCACTGAGTGCAGTCATTTTCCCATATTCTATTTGTCTATTGCACTGAAAAAGTGTGCACTGAGTGCAATTTTTGCAGTATTGTCTCCAGAGTCAGTACGGCAGTTTGAGTACAAATACGGCCAACACAAGCACTTTCTTTGGGCAATCACATGATAATTGCACTATTATAGTTTTCAGGGCAAACTGAGTGCGCCCCAGCACAATCTATTGGAAAACACCATAAAATAAGGTAAGGTGACAAGCAGCAACAGTCTGCTATTTGTCGCTGCGACTTCGTTGTCACTATTCCAGAAATTTTGTAACCACTCCCATTTCTACTTACAACATATGCTTCAAATTCACTAGTTAAAAATTTTATTATGTAAACAATGGGCTAAATTTATCTCAATCAGAAACCTATATAAAAATGCAGTTTCCTTATCCAACATTGATTTTGTGTGTGTTAATGTAGGTCCAATGAATTTAAATTTTGAGGTGTTTTACACAAAGTTGAAGAAATTTTACATGAGGATGATGGATGTGCAATCTTACATATGAGATGTGAATTTTTATTTACGGATGTTAAATACAAAAATTTCTGATTTAACACTTCAATATCTCTGGGAAAAACACTAGATACTATTATGGCCTGGGCATGTATGAAAAAAAATTATGAATAATGACTTCCAAATGAATTAAAAGTTACTTTTATTTTTACTTTCACAAATGTTATCTTTTCTGTTATTAATGACAAAGCCAATTTTTATGTAAGGTCTACACACTCAATCTTAAAGACAAATGAAGAAACACTTTAACAGAGATCAGAAGTTTTCCAATGTGCAAAGTATGTGCTGACAGTGACAGCACACAAAAATCCAAAATTGTACAAACTGCGAAATACCACTGACCATGACATTATTACTTGATAGTAAGCAAGTCCTTTGATTTATACTAGCCTGAAGTTGCAACATGAACAAGTCAGAAAATGTTTTTGAATACTACATGACTAAAATTATGTGATAATATTACAGACTCAGTCAACATGCAAATTGATATTTAAAAAAAACCCACACACTTCAAACATAGTGAAAAATAGCATAGCTTACTTTTTGTGTTCAATACTTCGAATTGGCTGGAATGTGAAGCTATAAGGTTCAATGTTGCTTGTTGCATTCTCTTTTTTCGGGAACAGTTCACTTTTTGAGGGATTAAGCATATGCAAACCAAGACTTGTTGAGCCAGTTTGAAACCTTGAGGGCACAGAAACAAAACAGATTATAAATTAAACATAACCGTGTACACAAACAATAATAAGCATCCTTTCAACTGTTAAGTTAAGACCACTATTTTATGCTTCCAAATGTACACAGTGTTACATTAAATACAATTACAATAAAAATTTATGGGCACCTTGACAATTACCATCACTTATGCACTAGAAAACAATAAGTTACTGATAAACTAATCAGCCTACTTTCTTCTACATGGGTGTAAATAATTTTTAATGATGTTCTTAAATCTTAGAAGGCAGGTGGATCTTGATGTCACACTGACAGCAATATCATTAGAGATGGAACCAGAAACATATGCAATAATAGTGAGAAAATTACAAATACACATGTGTCTCAACTGGGACTCTAACCCAGGAAAGCACGTACCATAAGTTAACATACAACCAAATGCATTATGGAGGTAGGATTCGGAGCTGCAACATTGGGTGTAATCAGTATAATATTTTGGTAGATAGCGTATACTAACCTGATATATTAACAGGGCCATCATTTATTTTGAAAATAAGTGTCAGTCACTTAAATTATGTAAGTTTGCATGGCCTACCACAGCGCTACTTCAGTGAAAAATTTTGTGGAAATTAGTTGATTGGTTCCCAAAATATGGCATAAAAACTTAATCTTCTCATTTGATGCTATCGTACAAAATTGTCTACAAATGAGGCTCTGTGTACACAAAGATTCTAATACTGTCAGCATACAAAGCTTAGTTAAATTTGGTTAAATACTTTTATAGATATGCCAAACTTATCTAAATTACTTTTATGTCCACAAGTTTCAACATCAGTGTCCAACCCACTGTCCAAGGGAAGTCTGTACAGTAAGACTGCAGAAACACTTGTTTGTAAGTCTTATTCCTTGCACAATGTCCCTCCATTTTATGAAAAGTAGAGTCTACAGACACATAGCACAAACAACTGACATCGCATATTCAAAGTCTCTTCATTCAGCAGTATCAAATTACTGATAGTAACATTAATATTGCCCAAAATCACGGAAGAACTTTAGCACACATGCCGCGTATCATTGTAACCGATACTGACAAACATCATGGCAGAAAGGAATATAAAGTAACCGAGAAAAAAATGCAGAGTACAGTGCAGCCACAACCATAAAAAAATAATTTCTTTAGTACCAGTCTATTAAAGTAGCATGTTCATTTTCTAGCGATCTACTAAACAATACTCAAATATTACAATAAATCAATTCTTGTACGATTCAACCAAAGTAAACAAAAAATGGAAAAAATTAAAATTCGTAAGGGAAATTGCATAATTCGTAAAATCGTACAAACTGCAAAAATTTGTACAAAATACGAAAAAATTGTACAAGTTGGCAGCTATGGGTATATATTGTCTATATTTTGATTTAATGGTTTTAATAAAACCTGTATAGTGTGTAATTTACATATTTCAGTTTATTTAATGATTGTTAAGTACTGTTTTACAGTTTACATATTTTTCTCATTACTTCGATTTCAGTTCAGTTTTTGTCTGTACTTTGAAAGTTAAGTTTTTTTATCTCGTCAGTCGCCTGCCGACCCGTGTTCCACACTATTCTTTCTCTGTAAGTTGTATGTGCATTGTAGCGCCTGAGGCTCTCCTCAAACTCACTTCCCTAAAGCTGAATTTCTGGCAATTTTCCTGGCATATCTTTGCTGCTTATCACGTGATTTTAGCAAATAAAAATTGGTCTTTCGTTTACGTGATGTTTTCCATGTTTGGGCATAATTTGTCTCTTCTGGACAGTCAGCAACATCTATCGTCGAAAATGTAACCTTGCTGTTCATCTTTTGTTTAGTATACTTCTGCATTCTTCACGTAGCATTGTTCAGTAAGTTTTCACCCTGGCATGTTGCATTTGTGCTGCGTTGTGGCTGTTATGGCGTTTTTCTACTGTACGCTGCAGTACTTTTGCCATCATGTAGTCAGTAGTAGTATACTTAGAAGGAATTACTGCTTGTATTACTACTTTAAATTAATTTTCCGGTGATAAAGTGTTTATCATTTAAGTCTTCAGTCTGTTTCTATTTTTGTCTCTACCCTCTGTGGTAAGACTACTGTTGCTCCATCTGTTCTCCATCATGCAGCAGGTATTCAATATTTTATTTATTTTGCGGTCTTTTGTGTTACTAGTGAGGGTTCCCGGACCCAGCAATTCTATTCATTATGGTTTGTGGGTCCCAGCTAGTCTCTGTTTCCTGGCTTCTGCTTCCTGATGTGTAGGTACACACAGTCCTTTGAGAGTTCTGTTTACTGGCGGAACTGTTTACACCCAAATCTGATTCCCCAGTGTCCAGGGAAATGTGTGTGAATTTACCTCCGCATCCCTGGCTCTCAACTGCTGTGTGCTAGCCATCAGGACAGCTAAGTCACAACTGAACTTTATCTGTGAAATATTTCTTTAAAAGTAAAGTCTCAATTCTTATTACGCACATGTCTACTAATACTGTCGTGATAGATAAAAAATTATGACCTCTCCAAGTATATGCTAATTGTAACTCATTTATTTAATTTACCTATGGTTCGGGGTACCACTTTCAAAAGGCTTTTAATAATTTTAAGCTGCATGCTACTTTGCTGTTGTTTTGGTTAAGTTTAATTAAACAAAAGAAATTATAATTTTAAGTCAATTAATTAAAGCTCTTTTCTATTCTGACAGAAAACTTGTCAATTAATGTCATGAAAGACTCGTAAAGAACTTAAAGCTGCAAAACTTATGATTCAAGTTTTATTGCTGACTTGTTTCAATTTATTTGTCAGATGCTCGCTTTCTAGTGAATTAAGACGTTCTTCCATATTGTTTATGTTTTGAAAGGTAAGAAAACACTAATAAATTCAAACAAAATATTTAGTAACATACAACCACAAGTCACATATTTTTTATTATTGGCAATTTAGCCTTCCTCCGAGCCAATATGTTTTTAATTATACAAGCAAGTCTTTTATATAATTTTATTATATGATTCTCTCTTCTGTGCCGTGCAAAATCAGCCAGCATGTCTGTTTATTTGTGTACATTGCATTTTCTCTATTTGTTTTTGTATCAGATCCTTTAGTAATGTTGTTATTTTGGTGTCACTTTGTTTGTCTATTTTTTGTGGCATTTGTTTTATGTTGTTTGTGCCAAGGACTAAATGCATTTTTTGTTTGTGGAAATTGGTATTTTATTTGTTTATTATCTTTTGGTTGTGCATCAGGCAAAATACGAAGCAATTTAAGTTTACTTCTCTAATAGTTGTGAACAATTTTGGTTAACCTTGAATTTTAGCAAAAAATATTTGCAATGAATTAAATACTTTTAAAATTTCTTCTTAAAAGGTGTTTTCAAGCTATTGAGTTTCCTTTCTTCATAGGTAAATAACACGGAGATTTGACTTTCACGTATCAAACTCAAATTTTGCATTCCCCTGTTTAATATTTAATTTATTTCTTCTGTTATGAAATAAATATCAACTAAAGCCATTTGTACATATGTGTGTTATTCATCAAATAAAAAAGATTACAATAACTACTATATTTAAAAAAATTATGATCACTTTATATGTAGACAATATTGTTACCCACAGACCATTCCCCCTCCCCCTAAGCTGGTCATGTGTGCATCCACTCAGGGTGCGGCGGTGGGTGGGACGCTGCAACTTGTCCTCCCTTTGTAACCCTTCCTTGGGGCAGACCCGGTGCAACACCAGTCAGGCGGCTGGCGGGAGGGGGAGGGGGGGAGATAGGATNGATAGGATTGATGTCTGGTGTGAACTGGCATCATTGGGGTGGTTGGCAGCTACAGCCTGTTGTGCGAGGTGTCTGGATGTCTCCCCCCCCACCATTGGCTGACGTATGATGATTATTCTCTATCAAGGGCCTGCCCCAATAAACAGTGCCGTACCTGGAGGGGCAGGAGTCAGTGATAGCCACATCGTGAAGTGCAACAAGCAGTGAACCAAGAGGACCAGCAGTGGATGAGTGTGAAGGTGGTGGTGATGAGTGAAGCACGGAACTGCTGCGCAGTACAAGTTACCAAATTAGTAGAGTGCAGATGTGTATGGCAGTGCTCGGGGCGCTTCAGAATGTTCCGGACATGAAAGATTGGTGATACCTGATGAAAATGAGGTGGCGCTGAACGGACAACTGATACAGATCTGATTGTAAATACTGGAACTGTCAGGTACCAAATATACAATTTTAATAGTAATTCACTATGTATTAGAAAATTGTTTATAAAGACTGTTTTCAAGTGTTTGTTTGTGTTAATTTATCTGAGAGAGAGCATGATTATGTAAATATTAGCTCTAAATAGCAAGAGATAACCATTTGTGTCGCAATAATAAATTTGGAGTACTTTTTTTTAATTGATTGTAAATAAATTAAGAAATTATTATTAGCTCCAAGACCTCCATCCCAAAGAACCTGACTATGCCAACTGACTTTTAAAAACTGTACCATTGGTGTCAGAAGTGGAATGGAGGAATTTTTTTAAACTGATCATTTTGTAAGCAACATTATACAGTAGGCTATTAATTAGTAGGATAAATTTGTAAAAATAACAACAATAATCATATTAGGGTGCAAAATTTGTAGAGTTTTTATTAAATGCTAGCATGAAAAATGGTGGAAGATATAGAGGCACAGCAATCTTTAATTGAAGGGTTGGGTGGCCAAATAATGAATGCAAGTGCAAGTGCAAGTGGTAAAACAGAAATCAGGAGTGAAAACAAAAATAGCCTAATTAGTCATGTTAGTGAACTGGTAGACAAGAAAATAGACAATATTAGCAAAATAGTGGACAGGGAAATAGACAATGTAGACAAACAGGGAAGGTTGCACCAAAATTCAGTGCAAGTGAAAAGCAGGTCCTTAGAAAGAAAAATTTATAAAAGATAATTCTTAATATTAACATTACAAGCAGGACTAATTCCACAAAAAAAAGAATTCAACTGTGTTTTTGTTTTCTTTACTGTATGAAATATTGCCTTTGAAATACACACACAATAAAATGCTCAATTATTCATACAAATGGAATGCTAAATTTACAACAATAAACTCAAATAATTGTTCAAAAAGGCAATGACAATATGACACACTGAAATTGACAAGTATCATTATTCAAATGGTAGGCATTGCAGTTGCTTCTTAGCTTGTTTGTCGAGAAACAAATAGGGCACAAAAAATACGTCAAAAGTTATAGTCATTTCTACAAGAGCAGCACACATTCTGGGTTTGGATCAGCATTACCATGTTGGAAATAATGGTTGCAAACCCCAAACAGTAAAGTTACATAATCCAAAATACATTAAATTCTAATCATTTAAAACTGTAATTAAAGTAGCTCACACTTGTGTTGGCAAGGAGTGTAGTCACACACAATTATGATTGAAGGCCCTGGATACCTGCATAAAGTAAGTAAATAGGTATAAGTGCAACATGACAAAGTCAAGTGCCACAAAGTTAATTACAGGAACACTACATAAAGAAATAAATGAACTTGCATTGTGCCAAAGGGAATATCAATGACATGAAACCAAAATGTAAATTTAGAAAAAAGACATACATACAATACTAAAAACCATAACCTACCATCTCAGCCTGCCCTGAGATGAAGACGCACACAACACAACCAATATTTTAACGGACAAATTGCAGTATCAATAACTTGAAAGTACTCTGTCCTGAAGTGGTCTTCCACAGTTGCAGGTGTATGATATGCTGCAGGTCCTGTGAATCGTGCGGGTGACTTTACTGTTCTTGGACATGAGAGGGGCAACAGATTAAGGCGAACAATGCTTTCTTTACAGCTTGCAAACAAAGTCTCGAAGTATTCATCTGATCACCATTCCTGGAGAGCATCTTCTTACGAGTTGTGGTCAGGCCCTTAGCTGAGCGGCCTGCCTGACCACACCTTCACTTGTTTATCCAGGACATGGGCCGTGATCGCTGAAATTAGTTATGAAATTGCAAACAACAGAAACCCCCTCCACCGGCCAGTAAAAGGGGACAACGCAGCCGATATAGGACAGTGTAGTCCGTGGGCGGTGTCTTTGGTCGTCGGGTCATTGGAACGAGAAGACCACCGAAGATGGGTATGTCCGGCCGTTGACTTGCACCATCTTAATCAGCCTCCGGAATCGTGAACAATGTGGGGACTTTCCAATTAGGCTTTACTCAGAACGTGGCTGGTCAAATCTTTATAAAATAATATAATTTAATATTTCAGTATATTTGTATAGCACCCCTCCATTCATATTCAATCATATTTATATTGAAATAATATTGTAAAACCTTAATGTAAAATAAACCACTTTTATATAGTGTTCATTACATAACTCTTATCAATAACTATATCTCCATTAAGGATAAATATCAACAAAATAAAAAATCATAATCTGACAAAATTCTCACAGACTTCATTAGTTCTCCTATAGTTTTTGTTTTCCTTAGAAGGTTTTGTTAAGCATTTCTAGGAGTGAAATTACTTATCTTGCCAAAACAAATCCTAAGTATGTGGTCTCATTTTGGAATGCATACAGAAGTTCACTTGCCTTTTCAAGTTTTTGAGCAGATAATTCCTCCTCCGTTTGCAAGAGCAGATCGTATTTCCTGACAATCTCATCTACCTGCAATTGCCTGTGGATCCAGCGAGTGGGACACAATGGTTTTATTTTAGCACAAATGTTTTGTATAGGGCCATCCACAGATTGCTCTACACGGTGGGCAAATGTTGACTTTACTTTAACTGATTTGCTGAACATTTTACCAACTTCGTGGCCCTAATCCAGTGAACTTTTTAGAGTCTTTGATGCTCCACAGTACTCCATCATGACTAAATTAATACAGTATGCACCACAGTGCACAAATTGCATCAATGGTTGCTTATCTGAGATAAGTGCCTCAGCACTTTTCTGTGGACCACTCATATTTCCAGCTCCATCATACGTCTGCCCATAAAGACAAGCAAGAGGTAACTGCAATCTCAATAAAACATTAAGCATGAGGCATGAGATCGCTTCACCAGTTGTTGATCCATCCACCCACCGTACACTAACACTTTCTTGTTCAAGTCCTGATATATCCTGTGTACCATCACATGACAGAAAACATTAAAAGATCAATATATTTGATTTTGTCACACAAAGTATTGACTATTTCAAGTCCAAATATCTCGAGCATTTAGTTTTTTTTTCTGGGTGTGTCATTTTCCAACGATCTTGCTGTAGCCAGTTAGTCATGTAGGGTACATCAAGACTTCTTAGTTTTAAGAGCTTCATCAAATTACCTTTGCTGTTTAAGTGACCTATCACGGCTAGTCCCTGCCTAGCTAGGTATTTCAATGAATTTATAACAAGCAAACATTCAGAAGCAATTTTCTGCCAAGCTGCCATGTGTGTTGACAATTGTTTCTCTAAGGGTACTTTCATTGGCTGAAAACTTAGAACAGCTTGGCTATGTGATGAAAATTTTTCATGGGTTGTTAACATTTGAATTGGTTTTTTCCAGTTTCTAAAACCTTTCAGTGTGAATGCTTCATCACTTGTAGTTGCTAGACTGTTTTCTGAAAACAATATAGCATATCGATGGCAAAAGAAACTACAAACACCATCAACAACATTGATTATATGCAGCCCTTTGAAGTTACGATATCATCTTGTTTGAAATGTAAGGCAACAGCCTTTAAGCTCTTGGACCGGAAATACATCAGGCAAAATTTGAGGTTGGTTGCAATCAAGAGAAGCACTCACCTGAGATCTGCGAGTAGAATGTTCTTCATTTAGATGTTCATCCATCGATTGGCACTGGCTTGAAGACAAACCACAACCAGAACGACCAAAGTCACAAAGTGGCAGTTGAAGGTTTGTATTTGCATCACTATCGCTAGAGCCTACCAATTTCTTCTTTGGAAGGCACCCAACATTTGTGTCAGACGACACTGTAACTGCGGCGGCCACTGTATGTGATCATTTATTTTTAATTACGAATTTTTCTTTTTTTGTTATCCAGTCGCGATTATGTATGCTATGTCTAACTCTCTCTGAAATAACAAATTATTGGTCTAAATAAGTTCCCGCACACCAGTTACATGAAAAAATAAAAATATAAACTTGTAAGCAAGCCACTGTGGCAAAGTAAACGCAACCAACCATACAATAGGAAGGGCTGTGCATCATTGCCAATATCTGGTTCCTTCAAACCACAGAACATGTGCTACAATCTCTATTCTCTCTACAAGAAGCTTTTCTAGAGTAATCTATTATCTTGTTTGTTATCGTAGCTAATATGTATCTCAAGAGCCAGTCTACTCTTATAAAATCCATTGCTAAGAATCAAAGAGAGACAATATTATAATGTTGAACAAAATTACAGCAGTAATAGACTACTAGTATTACCCGCAGTGTAACTGATATGACGAGGCAGCTGGAGGCCTAATAGTGGTGGTACTAGTCGTATTTATGTAAGGTCAATGCAAATATAGATAGATTGGCAATATTATTTTATTTTGTTTTTGTTGAGATATTCATATACACAACTTATTCTATTATCAAGTCTGTTGTGCATTGAAACTTGTTATCCTTACTGACATGCGGAAACTCTGCTACATTCTCAAATTTTACTGATGAAAGCGAACTCGACTTTATCTACAAATGAAGCAATTTTTGAATACACAAATGAGATTGAAGGGAAAGCAGTTAGATGTTTATGTAAACCGTCCGTACTTCATTTCATGATGACTTATCGTGCCTCGTGCGTGTCAATTTTCTCACTGGTACAACTAACACTTAAAAAAATTTTATGCATAAAAAAGGCTAATTATTGGGGGGGACGTGTGCCCCCGCCCCCCACTAACCATGCCCGTGCCAGAGCTGATGTCCAAGTTAATCCACACATGTTCTACTGGGAGCATATGGGGGAACCTTACTGGCCACATGAATACCTCAACATGATGCAGACATTCGATACACATGCATTGTGTCTGGACAAGAATGGTTTCAATGTAAAGGCTGTACCAGGATGTTTTATCATGAGGGGTAACATATGAGGATACAGCATACGTACTTGTTGAGGTTATGTTGTATAGCAGTGAGCCAACAGTTTTCAGTTGTTTACTGTATATATGGATAGTTTTAGAAACAATAACGTCACCAAGCAGCCGTTGGTCTATTATATTTTTTCTAATATTGATACTCATGTCTTTCACAGCACAGAAAATAAATAATAATAGTCATTCTTTTCCATCCACAGATACAGTAAACTCTCGATTTTCCAGAATAATGACTGGTTATGGGTTCACAGATAACCAATATTCATGGTTAAAGCAATGGGGAGAAAAAATGTTACATACCCTATACGTAGGTTATGTACGGAAATAGTATACTTTTATAAGACTTTGAGTTATTGTCAGCCAGTAAGTGGCAACATGTCATAAATGAAATTAACAATATCCCATAAACAAAATCCTGTATCAGCTGATGCGTGAACAATTGCAAGAGAATTTCATGTTTGTAATTCCAACACCCTACATTTGCACAACAGACATCGTAGAAATAAGCGGGCAGGGAGTTTGTAGACAAAATGTTTATGTATTTTATTTTATATAATTACAAAACAGCTGTTATTAGTGTAACAAATTAAACTTCGTTCTAGAATAATGTATAGGTGTTTAAACAAAATGTAATAAACCGTATGTAATAGTTTTAGCTTTCTTTGTCTCTTTTTCTAAAGCTGTAGTTAGTGCTACAGTCGCCACGTGCATGCTTTATATTAATTAAAGAGGTAGCACATCTGTCGCAAAGTATTTTTCAAGTATTTCTTCATTAATTTGACGCAATATATTTCAAACCAGAGTCATTTTGAGCCTGTACAAGAGGAAAAATTTACTTTTAAAAGGATGTGATAGATATACTTTTGCGACAACAGCAAAATAGGCGAATGTGCTGTCATTTGTGGGTCAGTGCATGCAGCTCACTTCAAAAGCAATGCCCCCATCAAATTACTCTTTTATATGCGCAAAATACAAATATATATTTAAGAATTCCTATAGAGTTTTACATTTCCTGCAGGCTCTAAAAATATTTTAACGTAACATACTTCTGTGTGAAGCGATTCTGCTTGCTAACAATTTAGATTCTGCCTGCAATCACCAAGACTTTCTGAGGCCAGCTTGCAATTTTGTTTCGTGTCTCTCCCCACTCACTTCAGCAACAAAAAATAAATGATGTTTATTTATTTAAACCACACATAATTTTGCAATGGAATAGTTTTTGCTGCAAATAATATTTATGTTAATGTGATATGTCATCCAATTGCACTCGGTACCGCTGTTATTTATAAATAGCCTCTTTTCATGTATGAACTGCTGTAAACTACCTGGTCTCATTTGTTTAATGAGCAGATGCCACTTTAAATTGTGAAATACTTTATTATTATGAATGAAAATGTGTTGTCTGACAATTTCCCTTATTTCCTAATAGTAGACATATCCAGAAAGTAAGAGAACTCAATTTTTTGTATTGTTAAAAAAATTTTATTTAAACAAAATTACAGGATATTGTAGGTATATATGTTACTTATTTTTCCACGTAGTCGCCTTCCCGTTCTATGCAGGTTGTAAGTCGTGGCACAAGCTTTTTGATGCCCTCCTCATAGAACTCTCCCGCCATCTCCTTCGTCCACTTCAAGACCTCTTGTTTCACCTCTTCGGTTAGAAATTTTTTTCCACCGACGTGAGTCTTCAGGAAGGTGAAAAGATGAAAATCTGAAGGTGCCAAGTCAGGGGAGTATGCAGGGTGGTTGAAAATGTCCCAACCAAACGAGTTCAAAAGCGCCTTGGTGGCGTTGCCCGTGTGCGGGTGGGCGTTGTCGTGCAACAAACACACTCCCTTCGTCAACATTCCCCTCAGTTTGTTTTGAATTGCTCTCTTGAGCTCTTGTAGGGTCTCACAGTATCGTGCTGCAGTAATTGTCTCCCCCTGAGGCAAAAAATCAATCAAAATGATCCCTTTTTGGTCCCAAAACACGGTTGCCATGATTTTTTTTGGCCAAAATTGAGGTTTTGAACTTTTGGCACATGGGGAACCAGTGTGCCGCCACTGTGATGACTGTATTTTTGTCTCAAGGGTGTAATGAGCCACCCATGTTTCATCACCAGTCACAATGGAGCTCAGAAAATCCTCACCTTCCAATTCAAATCGCTCAAGGAATTCGCGAGCGCTAGCGACCCAATTCAATTTGTGCTGCTCTGTCAGTTGTTTTGGGACCCATCTTGAGCACAATTTTTGATATCCCATCGTTTCTGTAATTGTTGTGTGTAACAGAGATCTAGAAATTTGTGGAAACATTGCAGAAATTTCATCCACTGTCAATCGGCGGTCTTCACGAACAGTTTCCTCGATTTTTTTCACCAACTCATCGGTCACAATTGAAGGTCTTCCACTCCTTTCCTCGTCATGAATATTCGTTGTTCCTTCATTAAAATCACGACGCCACTTAAACACGTTCGTTCGGTTTATAACACCTTCGCCATGAACAGTTTTGATCCGTGCAAACATTTCAGTCAGCGCTTTTCTTTCAGCGAGAAGGAACCTTATGATGGCGCACACCTCACACTTGGCGGGATTTATGATTTACATATTTCACAGAAACGGACACTACGAGGCGAGTTTTGCTACTGACGAGGGTCGCTGGTGCTCGTTGTGTCCAGGAGACCCTCCACTACCACTCAGTGTTGCCAACTGTTGGAAAAAAATTCCCACATCACGACAGTCCATCAGTACTCTTACATTATGGAAACGCCTCGTACTTCCAAGTTTCACATATATTCACTGTTAAAACAGTGTGTAAATATAGTACCCGAACACTTTTAATAAATAAAACAGAATCAAATTACTTGACTTCTACCTGGAAACTAGTTAGCTTTGAGCAAGCATTAACAGAGCATGTAAATGGGCTATTAATAGCAGTGGCACGTGACTGGCAGCAGTTGTTCAATATTTCACTTTGAATTGGTGGCTTCATCGTTAAGCCACAACCCGATTAAGCCGCCCCCGGTAAAACAAGAGTTGACTGTAACTGTGTTGGCACAAAAGACAATTCTATTACATAATTGTACATTTAAAAATTCTTATTTGTGCTATATGATGGTGGCAAAATTCTAATAAATCTAAAACCATTTGGAATTTCGCAGACAACAAAAAAACACATCAATAGTAAACATTGCATGCTGGGCACCACATTGTACACATTGTAAACAATTGTGACTTGCTTGTGCAACATAATGAGCGAAAAATACGTTGGTATATTTTTTGAAGTGTATTTTTTAAAGTGATTAATTTAAAAACTTAAACGTGTAAAAAAATTAATATTTTAATATTTTACTTTCACTTTGCAGAAAATAATTAAGGGGTTTTTTTTTTTTACCATTAGCTTTGGTAGAGACTGGTACATTTTGTCACGGGTCAGTTCACAAAAACTGAGCGGAAGTACAGTATGTAATCCAGAGGACGTTTTGAATACTTCCAAGTTTTGTAAGTAAATACTGTCGAAAATGTATTATGTTGGCGCAAAATAATGTAGGCTACACATCAGTATTTTCACAAAGCTAATTTGTATATTCAAATGCATTTTTGAAATGCATTCAACATTTTTTTTATAAAATGGTTTTTGGAATTGGAACTGGAATAGTGATTCAGTTTATATTTAATGTTTAAAATGTTTTGATATAAAGTTTTGACAACTATACTTTGTGAGTTATTATACATAACGTATTTAGAGTCAAGTAAATCTGACTTGTACCAGCATAATTCTGGTATAGTTTTAACAAGAATGTCACAGTTCATATTAGGCCAGGTATATCTATGTCACAACATTAATGCTCATGGGAAATGCGTCTGGCTGTTTTTGCACAGCTGTGTTGATAAAAAAGAAACTTGATAATTGGTGGCCTATCTTCCGTATTGAATTACAGTATGCAGTAGGACTGATGAAGTCTCAGCATAAAATGGTTTTTGTATCTGCTGGCTACTTTTTCTTTCTGTTTACAAAATTATTTTCTCTGTCATTTACAGTGTACTCATTTTGTATTTCTGCACTTATTTTCTTATTTGTTTAAACAAAATTGGTGGACATGAAATATGGCTGCATGCATACGCTCAGACTAGGGCATTGAAATTATTAATAAACAAAACAACAGTACAGTCTACAAATATCTTTGTTTATTTCTCTTCACGTGTGTGCATGATTGAAAAATAAGAAGGTGGGGGACTTTATTCCCTCCACCGTACCGCTGCTGAAGGAAAATAAAAAAAGTAACACCCCTAACAAAAGAAAAATAAACCCAGTACATTCAGGGATGAAGTACAATACACACACATAAAGGAATAGTTTATTTTTATTTAGGATGTAGATAATGCTATATCTATAATTCTTTGTTAGGTTACAACATCTGTATAATTATGCAATACCGAACAATCTGCAATAACCGGCGGACCTTCTCCCATAGTCTGTGAAGTGAAAGGTTAATTGTATAATTGGTACAATGAATACATCCTTGTTCATTCCTTCGTTTGCAATAAATTATGCCCCTTATAAGTTTTGCCTTAAAATGCTAAGTTCACAAATTATCAAAACGAACGATTTATATTTTTAAGATCTGGGGATTTAAAAGGTTTTTAAACTGTCCTTGTAGAAAAAATTACATAGGAATGCTGTTTATTATAACACTGTTTTCCAGAAACACTGTGTTTTCACAGGTCTTCATGGACATGCTATATAAAAATTCAAGGCTATAAACCACAGATCACCCAGTATTGGTAAGAAATTTTAATGTAACTTTACCTGATACAAAAATGTAACTTCAATGTGTAATAAACTATGTCTTATAGATTACTATTGCAAGTAGAATACCAGTCACAAATTTCTAGTGGTTTTTGCATTATTGCAAAAGCAATAGCTTTCTAAACATAAGCATGTGCATATAAGTTGTGAATAAAAATAAGCTCAATACTGTTTTAATGCAAAATTGCTTGCCAGAATTTCAAATAAAAAAATTTATTTAAGATTATTTAAATATTAAATACACATTTGGATGTGTAATAGGGATTTTTCCTACTTATTTTTCTGCGTACCACCGTGATAGTATAATAAATTTTATGACACACTGTTGTACTTTATTTATTTATGTGTGTATAACTCAAAAATAACATTTTAAAATACACTACAATTTTGCACTGGAAAAACATAACTGCCATGTTGATGTGCCTGAAATGTCAATATACGTGTTGGATTTTGTTGTTTACATGCAAATGCCTTAAAGGGTAACGGTGTGCATTTGGAATTTTTATTACATTTTGTTGTATTTGAGGATTTTAATGTTATTGCTGTCTCATCGAACACCAGCAAGTATTGCATAGTTATACTAAGCAAAAATACAATGAAATGTACTCCTGATAAGATACCTATGAATAGTTTACGTGAAAATACAAAGCATGAAACGTGCCTTAACTTAATTAAAAGAACCGTAAAACTGCGGAATTTGCGACAAAAGTACATGTTTTGTGTGTGAAAATCATTTCAGCATTAAGTAAATGTGTTTTCTTACCATAATTGCACTGGCCAAATCCATAACACAATAAGGTTTCATAAAAACTTGTGGTTTACACTATATCACAAGTATGTTCTAGCACTTTGTTATTAAAACACGAAAACGTCCTTTGTCAGATATAAATACTAATAATGTTATAGTTGAAAATTGCTTCATCATTTTGTGGTTATATGCTTCTGTTTATGCCTGTTACATTAGTAGGCCTATGTTAAAAATATTTCTTTAATAAAACTTGTGTCATGCTAATTTAATCTGTATAGGCTTAATCTTATCCTTCCTTCGCTTTAGGACTAATTAAAAAAAAACAAAGTGGGATTACAAAATGACATTACCAATTAATATGCATACTAAAATAGAATGTTAGTCAAATGTGCCCACAAAGTGTTCACGTTTTTAAGAATTGTAAGGTATGTGTTTGCAGGATTATATTTTAATTAAGCATAATGACACGAGTCTAAAAAAAAAAGTGGTTATTCGTGAGAGTAGATTCTTAAATAAAATACTGTATTTACCTACAAGTTTAAATTCATTGCTTATTGCTGTACTAAAGTGGTGTTTTGAAATGCCAACTACATTTCCAACATCGACGAAGGCAACAAAAATTAAAGCAAAATCATGTTAAAAGTATTAGTAAATTTAATCTATGGTGACTGGCCAAAAATACGTTTGCACGCATACTGGCATTAAGATGGCGACACCAAAACATGTACAACTACATCACATTCCATGTAAGTCAATGGGAAACCGTTTTGGTTGTTTACAAAATTGTTTAAAAATTTTATATTTGAAAGTGTGATAGTTTGAAAATAAAGTGCGCACTGGAATAATATTTTGCATGGTAGTGTTATATACGGTAATTATTTTAATGACATCAATAAATATGTAATTGATTTTCCAGGAAAAATCCCTATTAAAGTACAAAATACCATTGTTGATTTACACACCTTGTTCAATTCTTCAAGGTCTATTTGAAGGGCAGCTAATATATCTAACTTCCACATATCAAAAGTGCCTGCTAGGCACTTTAACCAACCAAGGAACTATAAACTAAAAGAACTTTCATGTTTGCTATTGTAAAAATTAAGTACAGAGCGTGCTGCACCATTTAAGATAAATGTGAATAATATTCACAAAATATAATATATTGTTACATAGAGATAGAACTGAATGACTCACCTTTTCTTTTCCAGCAATGGCTGTTCATTATGAAGTTCTATTTCACTTTCTTTCACTTTTACTTGATAAGTGGATTTAGTAGATTCACTAACAGCTAACTCCATATTTAATTTTTGGTGGTGTTCCTTTGCTGTTAAATCACCACTTTCCTTCACAATAGGCTTATTATTAATCTTTCCAACAGTTTCAAAATGTGCAGGAAATTTTGCATGCACATACTCTTTTTCACAATACTGGGAATTAATTTTTTCCTTTAAATTCTGAGCAGTGCTAGGAGAACGATCAACCGGACGAGGTATCCTTGATAGAGATGGCGACCTTTTGCTACTGTTAACTAAATACTCTTCAGTTGCAGCTTCACATTGGCATGACACACTTCTCTGGAATAAATGTCTGTCTTCACAGCCAACAGAAACATCAATCATTTTTAAGTTTTGCAAATTAACCACAGCATTTTTGCCAATGGTCTTGACATCTTCGGCTTGAATGTTACACTGACAAAAGACACTTTTTGTGAGCAACTTAGTAAACCTGTTTCCCACTGCGATATCAACAAGTTCAGTTTTCACTGTGTTTGTTGCACTGTCTTTATACATGCCTTTGCACGCAGTTGCTGTGATATTACACTGGCTCAACACTGACTTCTGATATAAATTGTACATTTTAATTCCAACGCCAACATCAACCATTTCTGTCTTTTGTGTGTTAATGGCAATGTCCCTGTATTTGTTTTGATCATATTTATATGGAAGATGGCATGAAACATTTCTGTGAAATAAATTTATGCTCCTATCACCTATAGCCACATCTGCAACATGCACCTTCTGGGTATTAACAGCTACATCTTTGATTTTACTTGCAAAGAATTCAGATGTGTCAATGCATTTATTTGAAGTTGCAAGCATCAATGGCAATGTAGCTGTGCTGGCATCTTTGTAATACTTCTCTTGCATTTGGTACAACAGTTCTTTCTCTGAGGGTTTGATCACATCCTCAAAGTCAGTCATTACCCCAACAGAATGCTTTTTAAGAATTTTGTGATTCCTAAGCTTTCTTTTAAGTATTGCTTTAAGCCTTTTCAGTTCATTATCCTTGCGGATTTTATATGAGAAATTCTTTAGATGAGGAATGTTTATTTGAGTAGCTATGTGACAAAGAGAAATTTCAGTCTGAACTCCAATCTTGCTTGTCTGCCAAGAAGTATTGACTGCAATATCTCTCTTCAGTACCACACAATTCAATGAACTGGTCAAGTAAGAAACTTTTTCAGCAGAAGGCTGTAGAGGAATGTTCGAAGGAAAGCTAATTATTCTTTTCTTATGCTCTAGGGTGTCAAACATTTCACTGAAATTTACATATGTTCCTACATCATACATTCTTGGTTGTTGATGACATATGCCTACATCACGTGTAACAACAGAACAAGTAACACCAACATCTTGGTACCTGTGTCTTGACCAGCTGTCTTTAAAATGTGCTCGTGAATTTGTTTCTTGAGCAGAGTACAAATTTGAACAATAACGACACACAAAATATTCATTTTCTTTACATACTGACGTCCATTTCTTTTCATCACCTGCAAAATAAACAAGAGAAAAATTATACCATTAGTAGGAAACATTTTTTTTTAGATTAAACCAAGAAATAAATTATCTATATTTTTTATTCATTTATTCCATATATTTGTGTCGAACAACATTCTAGGGTCAGGAACATGGTGATGTGCATAAACATGGACATTCACTCAAACATGCATTCATACACCCAGATTATATGCAACACACACAAATGCACACAAGCATGCACAAACACACACATAAATGCACACAAGCACGCACACACACACATACATGAAACACTTGATCATTCTTATGCCCATGTAGATAGGCTGCAAGATAATTACATACACAAAATGTGAAACTTAACAACACAACAAATGATTTATGTTTATTAAGCCATATACATGTCTGTGTAAATAAAGTCATTCATATGGTTTTACTTCAAAATAATTATAAACTACTTGTGTAACAACAAATTCCTCAACAGAATAGTGATTTCTCAAATTAAAATACGAAGTCTGTAAACATCCATATGTTCATGAAGAAAATGCTGGCCAACAGAATGCATATTTGACAGGCTAACAACTGCACCATTTCAAGTTTTGTAGCCGTTTTACCCACAAATTGTTCACCTGAAAGTGTAATTCTAAGGTAATTCTTTACGCTAGTTTGAATGTGATAATTCATATCCAGCATAAAAATCTTATCTAAGCCCAGGGTTTCAAAATATTTTTTCATAACAACATGGCAGCCCTTATTTTCTTAAAGAATTGGGATAAGGGTGGTAGTACGGAATAAAAATTCATAGATTACAAATTTCCAGTCAAGAGAAAACATTCTGTAATATGTTGTTTCATTTCAAGTAATTTATATTTTGATACTGAATCATTTGAGAAACTCCATTTTCAATAATGTCTAAGAATCATCTCACATTTTGACATGGAGTTCAATATAACCAGGGATAAAGATTGTTGGTTATTAACCCTTCATCAGGCACATGGACTACCTCTGTAGTCTAGGGATATTTTGGTGCTAGTAAGTCTGCCTCAAACAGTGGAGGGATATCTCAAAGCCAGTGTCACAGTGACCTTGAATAGCACCGGTAGTGCCATCCAAATATCAAATTACCCGACACGTAATATTCGTGCCTAACAGTGAAGCATTTTATGGCATGTATTGTACACCATGCACTTAATGGTGTGACATTTTCATTTATTTTCCATGAGCCATAAAGAAATGTCTGCTCCCAAGAAGGGATATATATTGAGTATACCAGTAATTCAGCTATTCTTAAAAAATTGCTGAAAAATGTAATAATAGTAATGAAGACAGTGTAAAACATACAAAAGATGAAGACAAGTTAGATGAGGATTGTTTAGAAAATAATGACCGCGGCACTATTATAATAAGAAATACATCCAGAGGACAATAGGATAACTACAGAAGAAGATACAGTAGTAGTGATGAAGAAACTGCAGAAGAGACCAGTTAAGTATTATTTTGTTGGTAAAAGGTATACAAAATGGAGAAAATAAAAGCATACAAAAGTGTTTGAACCCGTGCTCATATCATAAAACCTTTTCCAGTGATTAAGAAAATTCTAGTAATGCAAAAACTGAAATTGAATGTTTCAATTTACTTCTGACACACACTAGTGTACAGGATATTACAACTTCTACTAATATTTACATTTCTCAAATTAGATACAGATTTCAAAATTTGCATAACGAGAGACACACACAAGAACTAAAAATAAGAGCCTTCATAGGATTTCTGTACACAACAGGAACATTTTGTAACTTGAGAGATCATTTAAATCAAATGTGGATTAACTCCAGAGGTTGTGGAATAGAGTTGTTTTCTGACCATGAGCAAAAAAAAAAGGGTTCATTTAATTCTTAGATGTTAATGATTTTATGATGTTTGAAATACGCTTAAAAGAAAATCAACTAATAAACTAGTGCTGATCAGAAATGTGTTAGAAATGTTTATAACCAGTTTTCAAAATAATTTCATTGCACGTGAATTTCTTACAAACAATGAGCAGCTATTAGCGTTCGAGGACATTGCCTTATCAAGCAGTTTATTCTGAATAAGGCGGCCAAGTACAGAATCAAAATGTTTCCCCTTTTAGGTGCTAAAACTGAATATGCATTCAACTTGGACAAATTATGGAATCCAACTGGATTTACCATAGAGGTGCAGTAATTCTGCTGAAGATGTAGTACTCAAGACAAGTGCAACCAGTAGAAAATTAGAGCATAAATCACAGGAGACAAATGGTTTAGCAGTTATTTCCTTGTGCACAAATTGTATAAAAAATAAAACTAATGTACATTGGCAGCCTTCCATAAAACAAAGAGGAGCTACCCAAAGAACTCCAACCAAATAAAAATGGAGAACCTACGAGCTCAGTTTTGGATTTCAAGAGAAATGCGCACGTGTTATATTGACAAAAAAAAAATTTACCTGTCATTCTTATATTTAGTATGCATCATGATAACACGTGTATCAATGAACAAAGTGGGAAAGCAAGAAAAAAAAAAATTGTTGGCCAATGGTGATTTTTAATATCGTACTGTGTAATTTCAAAATAATAATGGGTTCAACTAGAACAAAAAGAAAACTATTTTTGGAATCAGTAGCATGGGAGTTTGTGAAACCACAAGTTGAGAGAATTAATTAACATCCCACACTTCCTACCAGTATCAAATGCTGTGCAAGAGAACTTCCAGGAAGTGCCAAAGATGAAATTAAGACCACTTCCTTACAAAACAGCCAAATTGCATCAGAAGATATTATAACTGTCAGGCAGAGCGAAACAACTCTTCTTGAAAAACAGGTGTGAAATGCAACAAATTTATATATAAAGACCACACTCAAGAAATGTGTCCTTATGATATGAAGTTTATTGCATTTTGGTAACAACTGTCAATTTTAACCCTTATTTGTAGATACCTCAAAAAGTAGATGTTATTATCCCTTAAAAATATGTGATATTTTTCTTTAAAATATATGTTTATTTCTTTTAAAAAAAGTGTTTTTGATAGAATGTAACTATTTTCAACTTGTACCACACATACTACCATTACACTAAAAATTAGCAATAACAATAGATTAGTTGTTGAATTAATAGATGCCCTGCAAACTACATGAAAATACCTATGTTTATCCAAGTCAGTCATTACAAGAAAGCATGGTGAAGCTTTGAAGATTTATTTTTTTTAAGTTTTGGTGCCTGTCTGTGACCACTTGATTATAGTGACTGAGCAAACATTCACTGTCTACGTTATTCATGGGGATCAAGATGGCTTTCAGAACAGTGCACTCTTGCCCACTTTCGGCTGCTGCTTGTGCGATTTCCTTCAGTGATTCATAACCTTTGAAAAGCAATGAATCTTCTTCCACAACCTCAGGAATTCATTTTATTGTTGGCAACTGTCTTTAGTGTTATTAAGCAAGATATGCTTCTGACTGAAAACTGTGTTCAACCCTCTGAAAACCTTCGCACTTGGGTCTGTGTTCTTTAAGCTTTGCAATCTGTCCATACACAAAGCAGAAGCCTTTTGGTATTTTTGTTTCACTAGAACGTTGTTGTGATCAAAGATGACATTTCATCTTATTCCTTGATATATACTGTTGAAGTCTTATCAGGTCACCTAAATATCCATGCAGCAAATGAGGTGTGCAATATTTTGACCACTCAAGCTCAGTCAAAATTTTGACAAGATTTGCAGCAAGGATTCTGAGAAATTGACACCATGCCAAGAGAACATCTACATTTCTGCTTGACAGAAATGTCAAATACTTTCATGCCACTGTTTTCTACTTTCATGCCTTCTTGCTTGAAAAAAGGTCATAAGTCCAACAGGTATTCAGCCAAGTAAAATACTGAATTAAACCACAAATCTCACTGTGTACTGACTGGCATTGGGAACACTGTTGCTGGCTTGTTAGCATTTTCAGTTAGGTATTTTAAGTAGTGGTGCCTGCATTTTCATGTGTACAAGAAAGCTGTTTTCACTTCAACAACTGCTTCATAAGTCTTGCAGTTCACATAACATGACACTGCTACCAGTGTCAGCTTGTGCGCCCAGTATTGTACATGCTGGAAATGTTCCCCAAAAATGATCTGCAAAGATGACACACACTTTGTCATATAATGAGCTGAATCGATTAAAAGAACCTTGATATCACAGAATTGAATACCATATTTGTACACACACTCATTCAGAACTTGTGAAAAAGTAGTAGCATCAGCTTTTTATAAAATGCCAACTGCAGCAACTTGTAAAATTGGATCTTAAAAAAAAAAAATTAAAAAATAATAAACAGGTTTTTTTTATAGCGGATTAAAACTTTTCTGTTTTGCACTAGGTCTCTGAGAAATTTGCTCGTTCCTGTGATAGTTTTGGGACATACTTTTCCCTCCAAGTTTTTATACAAGGCAATTCACCTGCACCTTCAATGAATTTGCATATCCATGATCTTAGTTTGGATACTCTAATTTTTCTAGAGGGATATTTGCTTTTGTGAGGGCTTCTGTTGTTTTCAGTGCTAAGTTTTCTACAGCAACTTTCCTTCATTATGCACTGTTAAAACTCATGAGCACAGATCTTTGGACTTTATTTTCTGAAGTAGTCACCAATTTCTTCATGGCAGTTATGCATTTGTCGGTTTTGGCGTGTTTGAAAATGTTGTCTTGCATTTCATAGGCCACCAGGCAGTTGCAATGTTGGCACATCAAAATTTTCTCATCTGTAGCGTACAAGACTTCATTTTTGAATTCACCAGCCCGTAAATACACATTTACAGGAGGTTTTGGCATTTTGAAGAAAAAATATTTCCCCTGCAAATAGTTAAAAATTATTTTAGTCATACCATTTAAACATGTGTCCTAATCAGAATGATAAATGCAGAAATTAGCTACCAGCAGGCACACAGTACGAACTACTGCAGCTAATACAAATCAATAGCTGTGATAATTTTTAGAGAACCACACAGTTTAGTTTAGTGATCATAAAGAAAAAATTAGTGTGCAAGGTCTAATGGTTGCAACTTAGGCTGCCATAACATCCATTTTGTCAATTTCTTCACCACTGTAGAACAAAAGATCCAAGATCTTGCAGCCACACCATTACATGCTAATGTTTTATGTAATTTTTGAACTGCATATAAGGGATTATCAACATAGAACTAACACAATTCTGTATTTATTTATTCAGCTGGAAATTCACACAATGTCCTGTTGTTAGTGTCAAATTGAGTGGGAGAGTTAAGATTTTCAGTTCCTTGCCACAAGATGGTGCAGATGTTCCATTGGTTATTGGTGGCAGGCATTGCACCAGTATGTGCTAGTTGCTGTGACAATGCAGTATATGTTACAACAATGATTCTTCCTTATGAAGCAATACTGGATGAAAAATTCAATTATGGAAACGTAAAGGGCATACCAGAGGGAGGGTGAGTGAGTGAGTGAGTGAGTGAGTGGGATTGTGGGGCGCTCGACGGAGAGGTCATTAGCACCTACAGGAATTAAAAACATCCAGAGGAGGCAAAAACAAAGGTCAGGTAAAAACAGATAAAAACCTCCATAGGAGGCAGAAACAAAAGTCAGGTAACAACAGATGAAAACTCCACACAAAGCAGAAACAAAAGTCCGATACAAACCTCCACAGCAGACAAAAACAAAAGTTGGAGAAAAGCAGATTAAAAACCTCAACAGGAGGCAAAAGGACAGACACAAAAACAATAACAAAACAGGATAAAATACTCTATAGGAGCAACACAAGAACAAAAAACCAAATCACAACACCTTAAAAAGACCCATTGCACGTATAAATGGGAATACGCTGCTCACAAACGTTCCCCCATCACTCAGCATTCACAGTAGGTAGACGGGAACATGAAAAGTGCGACGAGCATGGTCATACCTGCGACACTCCACCAGAATGTGCCAGACAGTCAAGGAATGCCACAGGCATCACACTCACAAAGGGGTTCGCCACAAAGCAGATATCTGTGTGCGAGACAAGTGTGCCCAATGCGAATGCACGAAAGCACATCTACCCTGCGGGTATAAGAAACAACAGGACGAGCGCAAACAGGCAAGCCAGAGATGGCCCGTAACTTGTTGGACAGTGGGAGAGAAGTCCACTCCCACTGCCAAGCATGCCAGACAAGGCCACAGACTGCATGCAGCACATAGCACACAGGGACATAAGGATCACAGGGTGGAAGGCTGCATGCCTCCTTAACCACCATATTGGCTGCTTCATTGCCACGGATGCCCACATGCCCTGGAATCCACAGGAAGACAACGTAAAGACCAATCTGTACAGCCCCTGCCAGCTTCTCCCGGATCATGGAAAGAGGTGGATGAGCTGTGGAACCAGATCAAATGGCTGTAAAGGCACTCATCAAATCTGAGCACACAAGGCATTTATGGTAAAACCCCCTACTGATAAAAAAACAGAATTTTTAAAATGGTAAAAAGCTCTGAAGTTAAAATACTGCAAGATGGATGAAGTCTAAAAAGATACAGAGAAGCACCAGTGACAAAGGCACACCCAGTTTAAATATCAGATTTGGACCCCCAGTGTAAAAGCAAATAAAACACACAACACAAAAGACACTAGATCAAGGAAAAGGCCCCTGTAAACAACAGGAGTGGTCATCTTACGAAATTCCGCTAGGTCAAGGCGCATCTCAACTGGTTTTGTCAGCCATGGCTGTTAATGGCGAGGCGAAGGCAACACACGCTGAGGTAAGTCGTACCGCTCCAGGGCATGTGCAAATCGGACAGATGCTGGCCGAGGTGAACATGGCCTAGCGGAGTACAGCTGTTCATGGGGCAGATGGAGAAGGTTAGAAGAGTCAGAATGCACCCACACCCCATAGGATAGAAGCAGTTGGTCACATCTGTAGTGGAGAGGAGGTTCACCAGCCATTGCACAAATACTGATCACAGGGCTCGTGTGAAAAACCCCGGTCAAAATATGAATACCAGCATGGTGAACACTCTCTAATGGTTTCAACACAGATGGACAACCAGAAGAATAAATGACACTGCCATAGTCTAGTTTGCTACGAACCAGGGCACGATAGAGCCGAAGAAGGGTGACTATGTTAGCACCCCAGTATAGTTCATTTCATATAAGAAGGCCACATTCTGACAGTCAGTGAGTGGCAACTTAATATATTGAAAACAAATAACCTGCCATTTACAAAATCCTGTATCAGCTGATGCATGAACGAACAAAAGTTAATATTACGTTGGCTATTCTGAGAGCAGTGCCGAAGCACATCACACAAGCAGAAGATACGCGGATAAGAAAGAGTTCGTAGATTAATTAATACATTTTATTTTACGTGGTCATAAAACAGCAGTTTTTAGTTTTAGAAACGAAACTTTGTGATAAAATAGTAATGTATAGGTGTTCAAAATGAGATGCACAATAAAACGATACGCATCCAAATGTGACGAAAAAATCCAAAGTTTCCAGACTCTCAAACCAGGTGCTGCCATCTTGTGAGTTAAAAGCACACCATATGTTGCAATATGCCCTTGCATGCCATCTGTTATCCATATCCCGAACTACACCCAGAAACATATTATAGTTTTGTTGTTTAAAATAACATATTCACGCGCATATACAAATAATTTTATTTTCCCGCGAGCTCTGTATAATTTTTAAAGTAACATATATTTCGTGTACCGCGTTTACGAACGACCCTACACACGTCCACCAAGCTCCGTTTACGAATGCAGCGCCACCCAAGCAGTTCACCAATTGCCACACGGAGCAGCACCTCCTGGACGCGCTGACTCTCCACATCAAAGCCTATACTCGACACACCAGTTGATGGCGAATGGATACATAAACGAAAAGACACGGTGATTGTCAACTGTCAAGAATGTGGCCTTCTTATATGGTACACAGTATAACGAACACTCAAAGTTTTTAAAAAATTCAGGTACCTTACACAGCGAGACTCCAGGGACTGAATATGACACCTTCGAGTGAGTTTACTATTAACAAAGGGCATAGAAATTTGACAGTATTGGAAACAGGCACAACAGAGCTGTACAAAAGCACCTCGGAAGACCGAAAAATGCCACGTAGTCTACAGAAGTGGACCACCTGTGTCTTGGCGGTGGAAAAGTGGAATCCATAGCTGCCTGCCCAGTTGGTAAGGCGGTGGATGGCAAGCTGGACCTGATGTTCTGCCATGCACAGAGATAGAGCATAGCAGAAAATAGTAAAGTCATCCACATACAGGGCACAATCCAAAGATGGTCAAACGACAGACACTGCCATTGATGGCGATAGCAAGCAGGGTGACCCTCAATACTCCCCTGTGGCACACCATTCTCCTGAATGAACTCCCAAGAAGAGGAAGCACTATTGCAAACTCTGAATGTACGGAAGGACAAAGTTCTATATAAAACCAGGGAGATGTCCGCGAAATCCCATGTGGCCACATCGTGTTGTAAACCTTCTCCAGGTCGAAGAAGACAGCAAGGAGGTACTGACCTCGCAAAAATGTTGTCTGCATGGCAGCTTCCAAGCTGATCAAAACAATTTTGGCAGAAATCACACTGAAGAGGCGATAAAAACTGCCAGGCCTCAAGGCAGTACATCAGATGCGTATTAACCATGCGCTCCATGGTCTTACAGACACAGCTGGTGCAGGAAATAAGGCGATAGCTAGAAACATCCCCTTTGACTTTTCCTGGTTTCAAGATTGTAACAAGGGTTGACTCGCACCACTGCAAGGGGAAAGCAGAGGTGGTCAAAAAATTATTAAAAATTCTCAGCAAAAACCATTTGCCGTCGACTAGGAGGTGTTGCAACATTGCATAATGGCTATTGTCAGAGCCAACAGATGTATGCATCGCATGCAACAAAAAACTGCTCCAACTCGAGAAGGGTGAAAGGCTGGTTGTAGTCCTTCTCACCAGAGCCACCAAAGTGGGCACCCAACATCTTGCATGTCTTTTTGATGGCTCGAAATGAGGGAGTGTAATATGCACTGCTCGAAACATATACAAAATGTTGACCCAACAAATCTGCTACGTTTGTCCCCTCAGTAACAAAAGTGATAATGATCCAATGGAAAGGAACATGTATGCTGAGAGATTGTCCACACAACTTCAGAACATTTTTCCAGATAAACTTACTGGTAGCATGTTTCGTCAGTAATGAAATTAAGTCCTCCAGGATTTCCGCTGGCTGTCCATAACGACATGTCAAGTGCGAGCCCGACAGATGTGAAAGAGCTCCTGGTTAGCCTGAGTGAGATGATCACTAAATTGTCTGAGCGTACAATGTCAGGCATTGACAGGATCCCTGCAGTCGTTGCTCCACCAAAGAACACACCTACGAACACAAAGTGAATATTGGGGGATGGCAGCTTCCCCAGCTGACACAACAATAGAGTTGAAGAGTTCCACTGCCACATTCACGTCAAGATGAATCTCCGCAGTGAAGTGGAGGGAACATTGTAATTGTGTCCATTTCTTAAGTACCCACTGAGGTGTTATAGGTGGGGCAGCAAACAACACATGATCTAATATGATTGGGTAATGGCCACTTCTACAAAGATCTGAATGAATAGACCAATCAAAGTGGGTGACCAAAGCTGGGCTACAAACAGAAAGATCTATACAGGACAAAGTGCCAGTGTGGGTGGTGAAGTGTGTAGGAGTACCAGTGTTCTACAGGGCAATATTAGAACTGGTGAGTCACGATTTGACTACACAACCCCGGCCGTCTCTGTGGTCTGAACCCCATATCTGATAGCGAGCGTTCAAGTCACCAACAATCTGCAGATCAGTGTGAAGGGCAACAGCTTCATGATACACAGAATCCTTTACCACAAGACAGACACCACCATAGGCGCGGTACATCAACACGTTATCCAGGCGGTAAAACTTGTGACCTCAAAGGAAGGCCATATCTGTGGAACAAAAGTGCGTTTCCTGAAGGCAAATTACTGTAGGGCTGAGGAACACTAGGATATGTTTCAGTTGTTTAAGATTATTAAAATAACCTCTGCAGTTTCACTGTATGAGGGACATGAGTTTTACGGGAAGGGAGTTTGCGGAAACAATTAAATTACCCCCCCCCCCCNTTATGTCTTTTGATAACTGGCTTAAAGCCTCCCGAACTTTTGACAGTGTTTTGCGTATCAACATCAACTGCCATCTCAGCTTCTGGCTCAGGAGACAGAGGCTGGCGGTGTGGCGAGTTGATGGTGCAATCCTGTGTTTCTGGTTCACTTGCAGAAAGGGATGTAAGCGAATGAGTCTTAGACTTGACGTTTTTTGTAGTAACTTGCTGCCGAGATTTGGTAATGACAGCAGCTTTGACTGTTTCTTCTCAGTTGACCCATACTGCGTACAGACAGTCGAGGTTCAGGTTGGCAGAACTCGCTGTGGGATTGGTGCGCACATAGACACTTCTGTTTGGGTAACCACATTGAATGTCTGAATACATGCATGCATCCTTTACTGCTAGTAGAGCATTGGCAACAACATTGTACAGAAGAGAAAGTTTCAGGTCCTTAGAGAGCATGGAAGCATTTCTGTGCTTCGACAAAGGAAACCTTGTCGGTGACCCAGATCCCACTGAACAGCCTGCTCCTTCTGGTACACAGGGCACTCATTCGACCAGGCAGGGTGTCCTTTGCTGCAGTTTACACACTGCAGAGGTTTGGCTTGGCACAACACAAAAACTACTTTAAAGGGGTTCTGTCTACGATCCTTATATCTTCTTTTTGATTTGCCATGTGACAACTTTAAATTCTCAAGAGCTCTTTTCCAGGTCTCCTTGATGTCTTTCGGATCATCAGGTAAAAGATCAGCTAGTGACCAAAGATTGGAAAGAGTGACCAAAGATTGGAAAGAGGAGTGTTTGGTTTATAGATGAGCATGAGTTCAAAAGGGGTTGTTATGGTCCCTCATGGAGAGCATAATTAAATACCATTTGTAACCATTCAAGGTCTTAGTCCCACCTATTTTGGCTGTCAGCATGAAAAGCAATAAGTGCTGAACGGAGATTCCTGTTGAAGTGCTCTGCATGTGATGGCGGTGGATAGTAAGGTGTGGTAATGATATGTTGGATATCATGAGTGAAACACATGTTTTTGAAAACAGACAAACTGTGGACCACTGTCTGAGACAATAACTGATGGAATTCCAGAAATTTTGTAAATAAAGTTCTTTAGTACAAAGATTGTTGTTTCTGAAGTTGCTTTGCGTAGTGAAATGAGCCAAACAAATTTGGTAAATGCATCTATGCACACTAATAACATGTTATTCCCTGATTTGGAGCAGGGGAAAGGGCAGACAAAATCAATGAAAATTTTCTGTAAAGGTTGCTCCACAATGTCAGATGAAATTAAACCAAGTTTAGTATCTTACGCAGGTTTGCTCAAAGCACAAAGTTTAGAAATTTTCACTCTTTCCAAACAAACATACACCTTATGGCATTAATGGTTTTGTAAGTACCCAAATGAGTCCTAATGGGGATGAATGAAAATACTGAAAAACCATATGACAAAGATTTTGAGGTAAGACAATTTTATGATCTTTGGCGAAACGGGGTCTGCAATGCAAAATGCCTTAGATACCTTATATTGCTTAGGTGCGGTACCTTTTTTAATTTGATCCATAATGTCGCAAATGAAAGGATCAGATTTTTTATGAGTTTCAATATCCTGAAATGCCAAAGGAAAATCGGTAAGCAGTACGCTGCAGTGATTAGGTTCAGGTTCTGAAGAGGTTTCCCCTGGATAATTTTCAAACGTGTGACAAGGCATCAGAAACTATGTTCTGTGTTCTGCGAATGTTGGATTTTGAATTTAAATGATGAAATTTTCGAAGATGCTTTGGATGAGCAAGTAACCATGAAAGAGATTGGTTATCCGTTTCCAGCAAAAATTCCTGGTGTTCTAAAAATTGTCTAAATTTGCCAGTTCCGAAAACCACTACTAAACATTCTAGTTCATAGGTTGAAGATTTCCTTTCCTGATGAGTGCGTGTTCGTGAAGCAAATGCGATGGGTTGCCTTTGCCCATCGATTTCCTGTGATAACACAGCACCAAGTGCTGTGCTGGAAGCGTCTGTTTGAAGAAGAAATGGTTTGGTAAAATCAGCTGTTCGAAGAATTTGGGGGTTGGCTATTGCTTCTTTCAAAAAATCAAAAGCATCCTGTTGCTCTTTAGTCCATACAAAATTTTCTCCTTTTTTCCTTAATGGGTTTAGAGGTTAGAGGGGCTGCATGTTCAGCAAATTTTGGAATGAATTTGGAGTAGAAATTGACCATACTGATAAATCGAGAAGTACCTTTCGCATCATTTGGAGGAAAATCTCTCAAAGCCTTAGTTCGGTCTGGGTCAATCGAAACTCTATCAGAAACTGCATGGCCAAGAAAATAAATTTTTTGAACTGCAAATTTTACCTTTAAGTTGGCGGTAAGACCTGCATTATGCAATCTGTCTAGAACTTCTGTGAGATGAGCTACATGTTCCTCGAAACTGTTTGTTGAGTACTAGACCAAATCGTCGAGATAGTTGTACACAAACTTTAATTTGACATCGCCTAGTACCTGATCGAGTAGAAGAGTTAGAAACTGGGTTCCTGTAGCAAGACCAAATGGCACAACAGTGTATTGGTGCAGGTTCTATGGAACACAAAAACTGGTAACATGTTTTGAATTCTTAGTGAAAGGGATTTTATAAGCTGAATTTAGGTCAAAAACACTCAAATACTTGGCTTTACTAAACCAATGGAAAGCAGAATTCAAATTTGGAAGTGAAACACTTTCAATGTAAAGTTATTTGTTCAAACGGTGGTAATCAATTAACAAACGATGATCATTACCTTTACGTACTAGAAAGGCAAGTGAACTGAAAGATGATTTGGAGGGTTCAATAACTTTGGTGTCTAATGATCCTGAATTTTCTCTTGCATAATTTTAATTTTTGTTGGTACCAAATCATAGGGATGATATTTAACACGTTTGTTGTCAAGGAGTTTAACATCATATTTAATCAAATTTGTGTCCCCTAGCACCGAGGTCAAAACATCTGGAAAATCTGCACCTAGATTCTTAATCGCTTGTTGTTTTGCACTATCTAGATGACTCAAATCAGTCGAATTTTGATTACTTGTGACTTTTGATACTTTTACTTCTTCACAGTGTTGTGATTGTGAACCAGAAAAATGGAATCATCACCTTGTGAGTAAATCTAAACATGGTACATCTTGCTTTCAGATCAATAAGCATGTGTCTCTTATTAATGAAATCTGCTCCTAAAATAAGATGTCGCCAGATCATTACACAATAGAAATGGAAAAACCCATGTAAACAAATCAATTTTGATTTTCACTAAGTTACTAATGAATTAAACGATTCTTTAAAAGAAAGTACAAGTCTGCAAGTAGTATAGCCAGCGAGACCCCTAAGTGCGTGGGTCCCTGGGCGCTGCCCTTGTTGCCCCAGCCAAGTTTATGCGCCTGAACTAACTAATCATTGGCTTTACATCTCAACTGACCCCCTCCCCACCCATCACCTCACCACTCTATCTACTTGCACTTTTGTCCTACCACCACAGACATCCACTTCACACCAATTAATTTAGCAAGCTCTATCCACCCCCACCAACATTTCTCATTGGTTATTTAGTTGTCTCCACTACACCCTTTTCACTTCAATCCCCTAAATAATCTCCATTTTACCAACTACAACTCGACCCCCATTACTACCAACAGAGTGTACTGATGGGGAAAATATTTAATAATGACATCACTTTGCTTGCTCATGATTGGCTGTTAGTAATGGGACATCTAAGGTTCTGCAGATAAACAATGTGGCCAAAGTCTTGTCATGCCATGAATCTTTGTTGGATGTGAAAGGTGAAGGATCAGTCTCTCTTTCTAGACCTTCAGCATTCAGTCTGGTAAGTTATTTTATATTTGGATCTTCCATCACATTTCACGGGATAATATCGGTCATGCTCATGGCTATACATACATTTTCTCAGTTAAGTAGAAATTCTGTTACCTTTTAGACCAGTGAGCCATTAAGTACAGTAGAGAGTCCGAATGTTGGTTATACGGACGACCAGTTATTCGGACTCGTTTTAAAAATAAAGAGAATAGAAAAAACACGAAAGTCTCCTTCGTCACAATGTTTCCCTTATCCGTGGAGGAGACAAGCACTTGTGTAGGCTCTTGTGACGTGCCCTTTCACGTGTTGTTCACAGTAAACATGTCCGGGAGGAGGGTGGTTGCTTGTTAACTAATTTCATTATTTTATTTTATGTGCAGTTTCTGTTTTGGATAAGCTTACTATGTTCTGTGAGTGTGTAATCAATTTTAAGTTGCGTGAAAATTATTTTTTACAAACTCTTATCTTCATTTTTTTAACATATTTCTGTCATCCTGATTTTTGATTATCCTAATTACTTTTGGTTCCAATTAGTCAGGATAATCAACTTTCTACTCTATATATAAACTCATAAAATATGGCACTGGACCTCCTTAGCTTTAAATTAAGTGCAAAAGTTATTTATAATATTTTTAATGTATAATTTATTTGCTTTTCTATGACGTGCACATGCAGTTATTTATCACCTAGCTCTCACATATAATATTTTACCTACTACTTTAGTATACAAATGTCCCATAAAATAAAGCATAAATTTTACGCTGTACCCTCACACCTGGCATCGCTTTTGGCAGTACCATCCCTGACTAGCTGAGCTGCTTAGATTATCAGCAATTCATTCACTCCACCAATCTCACCTGCAAAGGTGATACCTTGGCAGCCATGTTGCTACAGTAGCATGTCATTTACATTCAATCAATGTGCTCAAATACACAAAAAGAATGGCTATGTGAAGACTATGGATACAGGGTCACATAAGTGCTAGAAATGTGGTGAACACTTCACAAAAAGATAAGCTGCAGACACATGCAAAGAGATTTGCAAGGCTGCACGTCCTTAAACTGCTAAAATGTGTTGTGTAATGTCTTGATAGCCAATTAAACAAAGAAAACAAGTTAGCATTTTGTCATCACACGAGCTGCTATTATGCAGCATAATTGTAACAGGTTTTAGGATAATTAATGAAAATGTGTTCGTAGAGCACAAAACTGCATTTTGAGCTAATTTGAAAAGATACATTGACCAACATATTACAGGCATATGGAACATTTGTTCCTATTCAATCTATATCCATATTATTATTATTATTAAACAGTTTACAGAAGAAGTAAGAGAGGAAAGCCAAAATAAACTCAAAACTTGGCTCCAGTGCGACCATAACCAAAACTATTTGATGATGATATGGGACACACATATATGCACACACACAGAGAGAGCGAGAGAGAGAGAGCGAGAGCAAGAGAGAGAGAGAGAGTATGAGAGCGAGAGAGAGAAAGAGAGAGAGGAGAGAGAGGAGAGAGAAATATTTAAAATTAAGAATGTACCCATCTTGAGGCTGGCGAAATTAGAAATGCCATAAAATACTATAGATATAGATATATATACATAAAATATTTCAAGATGATGAAACATACAAAGAGCATGGCTTAGGGTGAAAATTGACACCAGTGAACCATCTACAGCCCAGAATGAACAAGTTCATCCCCCTCCATAAATTACTTTTTTTTTTATTTATTAGAAATATTGAATAGAAAAATTAGAAATGTTGTATGCAGCTTCTTTTAAAATAATAATGGCCTGAATAGCAAATGGAGCAATGTCATAAGCATAATATGGTTCCTGGGCACCTGCCAAGGCACAAATGCCTAGCATTTAAAACTTACCAGGAAAACACAAGGAAATTAAGATATACATTATAAATTAAATTGACAGGTGTTTTTTCAAGTTTAAAATCTGTACATTTTAAAATATAAGCAGCTGAAAAAGTTTCTATACAATTACCTCACCAGCAGAGAAATTTCTATCTGCCACTGATTGATAAATGTATATAATTTGTTGAGATTATCCAATCAGCAGCAAAATCTTCATCGCAATGGCAAATGCCCTAAATTATCCATCTAGTCATTCACCCCCATTGCATTATTCATTCAACGAGGTGAGACTCTTGATGGTTCAATTTCATGCATTGATTTGGCTAAAAGAATTTTCTGACTAGCAAGTCATGGCCAATTGGTTCAGAGCCCTATACAGGATGTATCAGTACAGCGGTTACAAACTTTCAGGAGAGATAGAGTACACCTAGACGATCGGAAATCACATAGCAATGCATGGTTGGAAACGCTTTCCTGGCGCGGTAGTGACGACACAAAACACAAGAATGGTGTAATGTGTACAAATTACTGCCCAGAACAGAATAAGCAGAAATAATTTATTTCATTGGTTAAATAACATGATGTTAGCGAGAGCACGAGCAAGTGCACTAGCTTTCTCAATAACACGTCATACCCAAAAAAACCTAATATTTCACAAAAATCCATACAATTTTCACACATCCCCATAAACTGTATAAGTACATCGTATTTCCTACATTGTACAGAAAAATTCTGCAAGTTGGTATGTCTGCAATTGCTTCGAGACAGCGAATCTTAAACCCAGAAATATAGACGCAGGAAATAATCAGTGAAATACAGCTGCCATTAATACTAGACATAAATAAACCATATTGTCAGCAACATTATGATCATGAAGATATTTTGGTAAAATAGGTCTAAACCGATGTTGCATTTAAGATTATGTTCGGACACAGCAGCCCCCCCCCCCCTCCAAAACCAATAATATTGCTATCAGCCAATTATGACATTTATAATAATTTGACCAAACTCATAATAATAAATGCACACAGAAGCTCCGTACTTTGTTGGCTGAAACATGTCCATGATACAGAAAGTGAAGTTCACAGCTTCACACATTATTCATCACCAAATAGAAGGTGGTATTTTACACAATGTATTTTTCCAAACAAACTCTAAATGCAGTTTTGGTCTCCAAAAACACGTTTTTATTAACCACCCCAAAACCTGCAATGATTCTGGGGTGTAATGGCCACTTCTTCAATGGCAAGAGTTTCAAACATCATCTGAAAACAGGTGAAGGACCTACAGCCTTACAGCGCTTATAACATTTTGTGAACTTACGTGACCTGTGGTCTGTATTCTTTGCACAACCACTCTTATTAAGGTCTTTGAGCACATTTGCTGAATGGAAACAATGTGTCACAGTAGCAACGTGGGTGACAAGATATTGATTTCATAGACGAGATTGATGACTAAGTAAATTATGTCGCTGATGACATTAAGTGGCTCAGCCGGAGTCTGGGAAATTAACTTGGATTCAGCAGACGAATTACTGTATTCAACCGAAAATAAGATGACCCTGAATGTTACCCCTATATTATGAGATCATGTTTCAAGAAAAATAATTTACTCAAAATTCTAATTTTCTTGCTTAGAAAGAGACTGCCTGGAATCACAAAAAAATAATAAGCTCAATAACTTTTAATTTTTTTTGCTTAAATCACTGCATAAAATTAAAATACTAAATGACTGATATTGATGCTATAAATGTACACTATAATAAATGTTAGTATTTAATTTTTTTAAGACATTAAAAAATACTGTATATGGCATATTATTTTAACTCTTTTCTTTTGGAAAATATTTTCAGATTACTGTTTACCAACTTTTGTTTTGTTTACAGTGTTAGAAAAAAACATGACCATAGACTAAAATAACAATATGAACATAGATACTAAACACTTGAAAGAAATATGTACAAATAATGCCACCCTTATAGAACCAAAACCATGCATCATTTACTGCAGGTCGTCGGTAGTTTGGAACATGGCCATGGTATGAAAGTGTAAAAAGTGCACACCCCTTTCATACCATGTTATCTACGAGTTTCATGTTTTGAATTCCAAATGGCTACCATTATTTACATAGCAGCAGTAGGTTAATACTATAACCGCAATGTAAATAGGGAAGTTTAGACAAAACTATTCTATTTACCCTTATTATCAACTGTGTCTGTATATTTGTATGAAAAAATATAGGCATTTACATGTGATGTGATTGGCGGTCGAATGTGTATGTAAACATTGCGTGTTATTGTGGGTTGAAACAGATTGCTGTCAATTGTACGACAACCACCATTTACAGTTTAAAGTGAAAACTATAGTCTTATTTTAGGGTGAATATGGTACGTACATTTGACAAAAAAAATTTCCAAATATTTTCTTTAATTTTACAAATTACTACTACTAAAGTTACTTAAAGCTATAACAATTTTAAAACCGATTTGAAACATGCAATAAAAATTTTGTACAAGTTTCATTGAACATTCACTGACTACAATCTTACAAAGATATTGCATCTTACCTTTTGAGCATCTAGGAATGGTGTTGTGAAAGTTTGGTGAATCAATGTTTCGTTTTGTAACTTTATGCAATGGGTCAAATCTTAAATTGTCACTGGATTTTTCCAATTCCTCTTGTCTCAACTGGAGCAAAAGTTTCCTTTTCTCTTCTTTTAAAACTGAAAGCTGAACCTGAAACACATGACAGTCACATATTTTCAATGTTAATATATAATTTATGTAAAGTAGGATAATTTTTAACTGCAGAAGAAACCATTAATAATCTTACTAATTTTTGCATTAGAAAAAATTTATTTTTGTTATGAAGCTATCATGCTGCATTTCAATTCATTCACCAATATTGGGTACATTTAATTTTAGACAATAGACCAGTCTGTTGCTGCAATCCACTTCAAACAGCACAGTGAACTCTGCACTTCAAATTTGTCAGTTGGCAGAGGCCAATCTCTTATTGCTCTGGTTTTCTCAGGGTTTGTCTCAGTCCATGGGCTGACACTACATGTCCCAAGAAATGAATTTTCTTTTGTAAATGTGGCATTTCTTAAGAGCCAATTTCAGGTTGACAGCAGTTAATTTTTGAAAAATAGAATTTAGGTGTGTTAGGTGCTCTTCAAGTGTCCTTTGACCACAATATTGTCTAGGTACACCTGTCAAATGTCTAATGGAAGGAAATTTTTCATCAGATGTTCAAAGGTGGCAAAGGCATTGCATAGCCCAAAAGGCATAACCTTGAATTTGTCAGGTTCCTTTCCCTTGGATACATAAGGCAGTTTTGTCTTTGTCTTCTAGTGCCATGTCCCATTTCCAGTGCCTGCTCTTCATGTCCAAAGTAGAAAACCATTGTGAACCTGCAAAACTGTTCAGTGTGTCACCTATCCTTGGGAATGGATAAGAATCTTTCTTGGTCAAATTATAAAGCTAACTGTAATCTACACAAAATCTAGCCATCTTTCTTTTTAACATGCACAATTGGAGCATGGACTAACTGATGGTTCTATAACATCTAACTCCATCTATTTCAGAAAATCCTCAACCACATTATGTTATGTCAGTGGTAGTTGATTTTGTGGTTTCTTTACGGGTCTCCCATCCCCCGTGTCGATGTAACAGTATGCAAAATTAGTTCTGCCAAGGTAATTTGGCCCACAGGAAAAAGCATCCCATTTCTCTGTAGTAATTCAGAGACAGGCTTCTTTTGTCGCCTGTTAAGATTTTCTCTTTTTCTTGTTAGCAGTTCTCCCAGAGCATCTGATAGAGGACATTTAATATTTTGTGGCATCAAAGCTTCAGGGATATTCTAAGTACCTGTGAGATCTGCTTGCAAACCCCTATCATGGCTCCATCCTCTAGATGAATAGCCCCTCAGATAGACTAATTATGCTTACTGGCAAACTGCCAGAGTTTGAAGAGACCAAAGTTCTCGATACCATGACACCCTATGGTAGAATAAATGCCACCTTTCTGGGCTGGTTAAATTATGCCACCCACCACCTGAAAAATTTTCCTTGGCATCTGCCTGGAATAACAATTTTGCTGTAAGCAGGGAGTACAAATGGACTGACTACATACTACTGGACAGCTAATCGGTGAAGACTAATCTTATTGGGTTGAAACTACTACCTCAGCATTGTCTGCCCATAGCACCCCCAGTCTAGTATCAATACAGCATCTCTACTTTCGTAATGCATCAAGACCCATAAGGCATTTGTCCTATATTTCTTCTATGTTAATGTCCTCCTCTTACCTTTTAACTGGTGTGGTCTCACCTGTTACTGTAGTCAAATAGCACTGTTCCATGCTCTTGGACAATTGCTGGGAGGAAGGCCCGAAGATGTTCAATCTTACCAGCATTATAGATGTCCCCGTGTCAAAGACAATCTGGCAAGAAACATCATTCAGGCTCCCCTCCATCAATTGCATTTGGGTCCTGTTTGACTGAATGCACCTGCAAGAACACTGGGGCCTTCCCTCCAGCAATCACCAACCTTTGCCCCTCAAGATTGGTATTTATAAGTTTCCCGAAGATGTTCCACTCTCAACTGCCCCTTGCTTCCTGCTTCCTGGCTGTTGCTTCTGCTGCTGCTGTTGAAGGCAGTTGGCTCTCAGGCACCCCAGCTGTCCACATTACCAATGCTCAGGCCTTTTGTGTGGGGGATGGCGAGGCTCTGTAGTGCAAACCCTGGAAGCTATGTCCTCCATGGCCATCTTCAACTCCTTCAGTATCTTTTTGATGATGTCATATTTGTTCAGTTTCACTATCCGCACTGGACTTCAGGGCACTGAAGTCTGTCTTGCAGACTACCCCTCCAGTGCTTGAAGTAGGGCATCCTAAATGGTGTGAGGTGCAGCCAGGCATACAGATTACAGCACCTATGTATTAGCAGTAACGTAGATGAAGAAGCCAACTATTATGACATTGCGTGCATTCTCAGGGCACCCTCTAGAGACAGGTGGGACAGCCACATAATGTCCAGCCACTGCTTATGCAGCGGTTCCCCTGATAACCGAGTGTGGTTTCGCAGCTGGGCATGTCTCATGTTAAGCATGTCCCAGGTATCGGTCGCCAAAAAACAGCTCAAAGGCAGACACCAGCGAGGAGTAGTCCAGTTGATGTCCTTCTTGCAGGGACTGTAGTAGTATGCTCAGTGCAGGTCCCCTCAGTACAACTGCGAGATAGTATGCCCACTGTTTGTCAGTCCAGCCAATCAGGGTGATGAAGATCTCAAACTGGTGCTGCTATTCGCACCAAGGTGTCTGTCCATCAAAGGGAGTGGGCTTAATTGTGACACCTTTACCCACTTCTGCCTGAGGCATACCCACACTGGACCTTTTCTGCAGTCTGCAGTGGCTGTATTGGCTGAGACCTCAACCTTTTCCATGCTCCTCTTGTTTGTTAGCTTGGTGTAAGTACAGCCAATGACATGGCCTAATATTATAAAAAATACAATATCAGAAAAACTAAATTTTCATACAAAACACAATACTTCTGGAAATGTACTTAGTATACATATAAATTATTACAAAAAGTTTGCCATCCTTTCATATATATAATTTGTAACAAATGTTACCACCATACCTGCAAAACTGGTATGAGTTTAACTTGTTCTTCTAACTCTTTCATTCTTTTTAGACTCAAAGCCATCTGCTCCCTTACATTCTGAAAATAAAAAGAAGTAACATTTATATTCACCATTAATTTTCTAGTTAATACCAATTTCAAAAATGACTGTCTTTATTAAAGTATATAACAAACAGTGTAAAAATTTAATTTGGATTTCTTGTGGAAAGAAACTTAAGTTATTTTAGCCCCTATTGTTTATTTAAAAAAAAATTTAATTTATAATATTGAGAACCTCAGTGGCAAAGGAGCTAGCTCACTGATTTCCGGCCACATGATAATCTAGGTTTGATTCTCAGTGAGGCTGCTCAAAGGTTTTCAATGTGAGAAACACGGCAGATATAGCCAGTGGGCTGTTATCAGGGTACTCTTATTTTCCCCAATAATACTTTCCATAACCTCAGTTTATCACATTCATTCTTCTGGGTGACTAAATAATCAGGTCTGTCCTGCAGATCAAGAAGTTGGCAGCCTTTTTCATGTGTCATTCACGACTCTGCATTCACACAGAAATGGCACAGAAAAAAAAGTAAATTATATACACTGAAAATGGCAATAAAGTAACAGCAGCAACAACTAGAGAGATTAGCATCCATAGTGATGAAAATAAGACAAGAAAAAGGGTAACAGGACCTAAAGAGATGTAAGGCAAGAAGAAATGTATCAGGTATTGAAAACTTCATGAAAAATTGATATTTTAGGTAGAAGACATCAAAAATGAAAGTGTGGTACTGAAAACTTTCCAAGATATAAGTAAAATTTCAGATGTGTATCAAACCAAAATTCTTGAAAGCCCAGAAATCTACATATGTATTACCTAAAAAAAACATTTACACAGCCAAAGTACTACCAGACAAGAGTATGTAAGGGCAGACAGGGTTCCTAGAGCCTCAGTAGCCAATATTACTGCTATTCTAAGATGGTAAATGCAACGTCATATCATGAGTGACATTCATGTGGCTGAAACCCTGAGGTTTTGCAGACAACGGCAATGAAAGCCTGAAAACTTACTTAAAGAACCTCTATGGGGAGGATTGCTACCCTAGGCAAAATAGGTCCAAACTTCTCTGTTCTTTAGCCTCCCTGGAGAGATTCAGGGATTACAATGTACTGCCTAATTTTACCAGAGTCTATCAAAGCTTCCACACTTTTGGCTTCTCAAAGAATTTACCATCATACCAGATAATTTCTGCTGCAAGAAAAATACATAAGACACAAAGAGATTTTGACTTCATTATGAGGGAGCTTCATGCACTCCACTTACTACTTGCCAGAAAATTGTCACCTTCAATCTGGGATACTGAGGAAAGGGCCAAAGCCTAAAAAATTATTATACTGCCACACAAAACCACAAAGCGAAATTATAAGAAATTCTCTAAGCTTCGTAGAAAATCATTTTATTCTGTTCTCAGTAATCAACTAGATGAAGCCAGTATCTCATTTCTAGCCACTTGGATGAACTTTGAGGTCGCACCAACCAAGTTCCCTACAGAAGACACTGATGTAGAATAAAAGCTGCCATTTTTCACCTTCCACCTGGATCAACGGGTTACAGTTAGCCAAACTGATAGGGGAAATGCACACCTGCAGAGGAATGGAAGCAAAGACAGGTTGCACTGAAGTAGTGCACACACGGCAGAGGACATTTGAGAGAGAGCATGACATATGCAATGCTACTTCTTTGATGATAATATTTTTACTATTATAATACTTTAAAAAAATGCAGTTATTTAAACAGTGAGAAACAATTACAATGAAATAGTGACAGGTACATGAAAACCACAAAATAGTCTAAAATGCATCATAATAATCAAGTTAAAAGTAAAAATAATTTCTATAAATTACTTGAAATTTTTTTCTCTAAATAAACTATTTAAATTCTATTTTTAAAAAAAAAACACATTCATTCATGAGAAAATAAACTAAAATAAATAAAATACTGATTGCACTAACCAACCAGTAATGGACCTTGCTTATCAAAGACTGCCAATCCAAAACATTTCTAGCAAAATTTGGTTATAGCCAGATATTCCAAAATTTTCAAGTAATAAATAATGCACATCATGCCAGTTTACCCAAATTTTTTTAAGGTACAGAAAATTATGTGTTTGCTGGTTCTCTTTAGACCCAATTTCCTTTGCAGTTTGTGCAGAAAAATTCAAACAATCACAGTGACTTTAATACAGAGAACAGTAACTTCAGTTTTATCCTATCTTAATTGTTTTAACTGTTATTACAATTAACATTCCAGATATTTTTATGCATAATATACAGGATGGGGCCGAATCCAACCTACAAACTTTGTGAGGTTATTCTTTATTCAAAATCAAGTGGGAAATACAGAGTGTAAAAAAAATTCAACACTCGAACTTCTAGGTATGTTAGAAAAGACCAAAACAGACAAAACAGATGTTTTATAAAATAATCATTGGTCAGAAATGGATAACTTGAGGTACATTTCAACATGATTGAAAATGAGAATGAAGCCATTATATTTCAATTTAATTGTAATCCATTACAAAAACTGTTCAAAAGTGTGCTTCTGCTTCAATACACACACTGCAACAACATGCCATCGCCTGTTGAACACATTCAAAGACTCCAAGCACGTGCTGTAAGAGTAAGCAGCTGCAAGCATTTGAGTAACAAGCTTTTCCTTTGATTAAATTAGAGTCTTGTATACTACGCTCTTCAAGTGCCCCCATACAAAATAGTCTAGTAGAGTGAGGCCGAAAAATGAGCGGGCTACGCAATGGGTCCACCGTGGCCAATCAATTGCTTACAAAATCTGCGGTTAAAATGTGCTCAGATGTCACAAGAGAGATGAGGAGTTGCAACATCATGTTGAAACCACAACCGATATAGAATATCAAGAGGAATGTATTCAAGGAGTTGCCGTGCTTTCCAGAAACAACATAAAATACTGTGTGGTGTCACAGCACAGATATTGCACTCTGACGTAATGGTGTGTTTAATGGAGTATATAATATAAATGGTTAGTTAAGAAAAAATTTTGTTATGGGCTCTTCTATTAGCCTTCAAAGTTTGATTATTGAATTTTGTTACACTCAGTATATGGACGTTTTCTGCCTAAACTGAAGACTAAGGGAAATATGCACCCTTGAAAATAAAGTTTTAAAATTATATGTTTGCAAAATATCAGAAATGAAGTGAAATTAAATTACAATTCTCACAACATGTTTTACGTTATAGGGATTTTCAACCTAACAGCAAACTCTTTAATACCTCCAATTGTAATGAAAACAACAGTGGTTGTTCACCCTCTTATTGCATACAACTTTTGACCATCATAAATTATGAAGGTTTCATACTGGTTTATTGAGCAGTATGACCTAATTAATAAAAAATGTCCTCTTGTTGCAACTTTCCAGGACCCACCATTTTCGTTTATAAAGCCCATAAAGCTTTAGCTGCAGTGATACAGTGCCTAGGATATAGGCACTGTAAACAACATCTATTGTACATTAATAAGCTTACAGTACTGAAGCTGCCCGTTTGTTTCCGGTGACAGTCGGGGTGTGATTCAATTCAGAAAGTATTAGTATTGCATATGTGGCTGGAACTGTATTATCATCACACTTATGTGAGCCACAATATTATTTCCTGTTTTCGAGTACACTGGCTGAATGCAATCAACACATCACAGTAGTGGCACTGGTACCAAGGTATTGCCTTTACAAATGAAATTAATTGTGGATATATTAATTTAAAAAATACATTTCTAGTACTGTATGGCTTGTCCGAACAGATATTCCAAATATGATAACACATTTTTTTAAATTTCACAGGAAAATATATGCGTATTACGAGCATGCCCGGTAATACCCTGCAACCTGTTGTAATGTAATAGATAAAAATTAAATAACTTGTGTGATTGAATGCTAAAAAAAAAGTTGCGAGATGACTGTGTTCACATCAACTACTTTCCCCACAAGCTCACTCTAGCAGAAAATGTTGATAATAATGGGTCGTAGTGGTATAGGATTAAGCAAGGGCAAATAATTGGTCTGACTATAGTGGTGGTGGTGATGGGAGAACAGAATAAATACCCAGTACAGTGCAGGCGAAATTGATTGAAAAGAAGAGGACACCTTTTGGGTGAAAGGGGGAAAGGATGGGTGTGTGGAGCAAAGGTGCGAGTATTTGGTGAGAGAGGGTTGAGGGAGGGGGGTCGTGTGCGATGTAAAACCAATAAAATATCTGACGAGTGGAGGGGGGAAATGGGGCCAGTTAAACAAAATTGGTGGTGAATTGGATTTGGAAGGGAGGGCCAAGGAGTACCAATAAAAATTTGGGTTGGGTGAGGGGAGAGGGTATGACAAATCCAATTAGATGTTAGAGAGAAGCCAATAAAAGTGTGTGGTGGGGGTGATGGGATTTGAGCTATAGGTGAGTAATAGGAGAGGGATGGTTACGACGTATTAACTATTGAAAAAATAGTGGCGAAGGTGAGTTGACAGTTAGTCTTTGTGCCAAGAGGATGTGGGCTTCTCTATCTATGCTTGAACCCTGTACCTCTTGCGTATAAGTCTTTAAATGTTTTTACAAACATTTTTTGTATTTTTTTTTAAAGGTTTAAGGTTATTTAAGGTCATGGGCACAGGGTCTAAGGTCATGGGTGCAATGTTGCAAGATCACCCAGATCCAAGATGGCCATCAGGTGATTTCACTTGTCCCAGAACATACTTTTGTATACTACACTCTTCCAGTGTAAATGAGCAGTTATTCATAGTTATAAAGAGATTAATACATACCTGCAATGCTGCTGCACTCAATCCAGATGCAGCACTAGTGATACTGGAAATATCATAGTCATTAATGGGTGACATGACCCGCAGAGAACTATACATTATACCATCTGGGACCTCACGGTTCGCACATGCTGGTGAATATGATCGAGTACCAATGCTGGACAATGACATCACTGACTCGGAATGTTTTACCACCATAGGACAAACATCTAATTCTGGAGAGGTACCTGAAATACATTCACGGAACTTTCATGATGTGCAGACAGAATCTATACAGCATTTTAAAATTTAAACAAAACATTTATACAGTGAACCCTTGATTTAATTGACCATTAAGTGGGTATTGGATTTAACTAACAGCCTGTGGCAGGGAAAAATAAGTAGTCATATTTTATTTTCTTCTGTTTTTCATTTGTGTGCATGACCATGGGCAGACTCTTTGGCAGTTTCCACGCTTGTCCGAAGCGAGACTTGTCATGGCATGAAGTGGTTTCTTACCTGCTGCCTACAAATTCAATTTTTTCTGTGTAAATAATCATATTTGTATATGTTGTCCCCATTAGTTTTTTGATTTTGTTTTGACAAAAGTTCTATAGTAAAACTTTACTGTGTGGAGTGGAAAAAATGTTGCATTTCACTCTGGTCTGAACAGGCAAGGAGTTCAGTTGAGAGATTTGGGCAGCTCTTAACGAGGTCGTGAGAGCCGATGAGGGTGAAATGAGGTGATAATGGAGAAGTGACGGAATGCAAGTGTGGGGGAAATGGGAGATACGCGAGAAAACATGCCGACCAGCGGCATCGTCCAGCACAATTCCCACTTGAGAAAATCCAGTAATGGCCCGGGCAGGGATTGAAGCCCGGTTTGTCTTGGTGGGAGGTGAGCAGTCTACTCAGTCACCGCGGCCCCCTAACAGGCAAGGAGTTTTGTCGTAACAAAAAACGAAGCTTAAATTAAGTTTGGTTTTTCTGTGATGGTTTGAGTGTGTTACCACCATGTGCGTGTGCGTGCGCACACATACAGTAGGGTAAGGACCCTTTTTTTTTTTGTCTACAACACAAGGTAGGCTAGATTTAGTGTTTCCACTAGGAAAAAAATAAACACAGTATACTCATGGAAAGAGTTTAATTTTAATGAATTTTAGTGCCTGCCTGATGGATTGGTTCTTATTTCCTCATGTCTGTCAGTAACACATACAACTTGCCTGGCTGAGATTTAAAAATAATCAGTATTGTTTGTTACATTGTTTTCACACTGTAAATTAGTATAAAGGGAATTAATTGACACTGGAAATTTACTTGAACTAACTTAACTTTCATTTCATTTTCCATCACTCTCTTTCTTCATTGCTGTCACTTTCATCAGCCCAAGTTACATTCATAATGCATTATATAAAAGGAAAACACAAATGGTGTAGATACCACATGTTACCGCTGGTGGCTTATCTGGGGCTGCATCTAGCATTGCTTTGTTTGCTTGGGCCAATATTTAGGATCTGTGAAACAAGGGTGGAGGGGAAAAGAATGTTGCTCAGCAGGTGACAAAGACTGTGTCACAAACAAACTATTTACAGTCTAAGCGTTGTGGTAAAACACTTAGTCTGAATATGTATTATGGTTTTCCTCTGTTCCTATCAGCACACTGCCAGTATAACATAATAAGGGACAGCAGGAAGTGAAATTACAGGTTTTTATTGTGAGAAGGGAATGTTGTAAAATACCTGAAACATGGGGAATCTCCCAGTAAATACGCACCCAGTCTTGGATGTAATCCAGTTTTCTTTCCTGTCTAATGGACAGGCGAAAAATTATTTTCACCTCTCTGTACTGATTTCTACCCATCTCGCGGAGGCGGACAGGTGTTAAAAGTCAAATGCTGCTCAGTGGTGAAGCAAAACAGATACAAAAAATATTGTCTCGAGAGGGTTGTTATTTATGATGTATTCACTGCAAGACTTAATTTTTTGTTATGTTGCAGTTGTTGTGTCATTATGCTTGTTTTTTAAGCTTGCTTCAGTAAGCAAAACAACTGTAGGCATTTCAATTTGCAATAGTGGACAATCAGCAATAATGGACATACTATCTCCCATATAGTCAGTTAAATTGGGGGTTCACTGTACTTAATTTCCCCAAAACATAATCAACTCCTTAAGTACCATAACAATTCACTTTTTGTAATTTTTGTAACTTTTGCACAAATGAAACTTTACTAAGAAAACCTGGTAATGTCCTATACCAGACACCAATATATGAATGGGCAAGAATAACACAAATATCACAAATTAATGAGATTAGTTTGTTGGAGCAGGAAGAGGGGGAGAGGGAGGGTGTTTAGGACTTCTCAGTTTTATATATAATTTTTTGTGATATCGTGTTATGAGTGAACTTTACTCATGCACTGCCTGCGTCAGTGTGTGTTGTCAGTCTGACAAGATGGCAGACCGGTAAATCTCTTAATGCGCATGGTCTTCTGGAAAAATCACAATAAAGTGTGTTTTCGTAACATTTATGGTCCTCCGGGCCGGATAAAGTGCCTGTAATGTTTCAGTGTCATGTTTTAACAATGTTCGCCAATCTGTGTCTCATTTTTTGCACGTTATGAAGCTTTGAAGCAGTGTCGTTTGCATTGCCATTGTCTGGATTCTTTGTCTCAGTCTCGTAACGTATGGAACAAATTTCTATGCATACTGCCTCACATCCCATTAAGGAAAGGACTTTACGTGTCACTGGTTCATATCAGAAGTGAAATGATGGAATTATGAGCTGAACTGTGTTTAAGTAGCAAGCTATAGCAGTGCTGACCCAGTTACACTTTAACAGCGTGGCCCCGAATGTATGGAAACGTCCGTGTGTGTTGTTTTCCTTTCTTTCCCATGTCATTTTTTAACCTAGTTCCACGAGTCGCAAACCAAACCGGCACTGAAGATACAGATAATTACCAGTTAACTTCTTTTAGTACTACTTATGTCAGTTTGTTGTTTTTTTCCTTCCACAAAATGAAATTCACAATATTTTCATTGAAGTTTAAGCTGCAAGAGTATAAAGTCACGCACATAATGCAAAAGGTGCAAACTCTTTGCGATGTTTCTGAAGTAACGTTAGCTACAGTGCACAAACTAAGTGCACTTTCCGATCAGATTGTTAAAATAGATATGGCTGCAAATTTGTTGTTCAAACAGTTTCTGCAACAAGAAAACATGCCGCAAGACTATGTGGAAGCAAGTTTCCTGGAACTTCATAGTAATTTTAATGTTCTACTGTCCGACACCAGTACTCAGATAACCACCTTTCTTGCAGACAATGTCAAGCAAACTGTCCCGACTGCAGTTGTATCACACATGAATGTAAGGTTACCAAAAATGAACCTGCCGATGTTCTCTGGAAAGTGGGAAGACTGGCCCACATGTACTCAATTATATAGAGTTGCATGACTGGGCGCCTGGAACTTTGTAAGCAGTTACCAGAAGTGTTAGAATCAAAACTCTGCTGGGTTATTCTTGGTGAGTGTCCTGTGTCACAGTCATCTAAAACTCAGAACAAAGAGAGAGTATCAATGTTTGTCAGGATGGACAATTCCCATGAATATATCTGAAGAGGTTCTGGGAAAGTGAAGAGCCTCCCCAAGACCATGTGAAACCAACAAAGGTTGATTATTGTGAAAGCCATTTCATGAACACCCATTAACGTGAAGAAACAGGTTGTTACAAAGTTCATCTCCCTATACTACCCCAAAAGCAGCAGCTTGGAGACACTCATATGCACACACAATTTTATTCCCTAGAAAGAAAGTTTGCTCACCATGCATCCTTCAAAACTATGTACCAATACTTCTTGAAGGATTATGTCAATTCAGGCCATGTGGAGTCTTACATCTCACCGAGCGAACATCAGTTGGGTCAGAATGTAATGAGTGTTATATACCTCATCATGGTGTCATGAAGACTTCAAGTTCTACCACAAAGCTGCATGTAGTGTTTGATGGCAGTGCCAAAACCTGCAATGGTCTGTCTCTGAATAACCTACTGGGACCTAAACTTCAAAATGAGATCACAAATGTTATCCTCCGCTTCAGGCACTACTGTGTTGCATTTTCTTACGACATTAGGAAAATATAAAGGCAAATCCTATTCCATGAAGAGGATAGACCCTACCAGCTCATTCTGTGGTGTGCCAGTCCTCCTCAGCATTTCTCAGTGTACCAACTGGACACTGTAACTTATGGTTTGTCATCATCTCCATTTTTAGCCATTTGCACCTTGCAACAGCTGGTCATTTGTACCCTTTGGCCTCCAATGCCTTAAAAACCCACATTTTTTTCGATAACATTTTAATGTGAGCCATAACGGTGGAAGAGGTTTGCTTGTTGAAAGACTAGTTGAACCTCTTGCAGTTGGGTGGATATGAACTGCAAAAATGGTCTAGTAACCACTCTAAGGTTTTGGAAGACCTGCCCCCAGACCATTGTGAAAATCCTAAAATGCTCCAGTTTTCAGCTGGACCAGTCGTAAATGTACTTGGATTGCTCTGGAAACCAGGAAGAGATACCTTATTGTGTCACTAGTGGTGCTGCTACCAAATGTTTTGTATTGTCACAAATAGCTAAGATTTATGATCCTGTGGGCTGGTTGTCTCCTATAGTTGTTTGTGCCAAGATCCACATGCAGTGACTCTGGACTCAAGGTCTGGATTGGGATGACCTCTGCCACTTCAAGCAGAAGACCACATGGAACAACTTCACTGAGAACTTGGGTGTTGTAAAATCACTGCAACTGCCTCGCTGTATATGTCCAAGGGTCACCTGAGCAGAACTGCATGAGTTTTCAGACACTTTGGAGAAGGTGTATGCAGCTGCTGTGTACTTAAGGTATGTAGATGCTAATGGAGAAGTGATTGTCCACCTAGTCATGGCTAAGTCTAGAATGGCCCCTCTCAAACAAGTGTATCTTCCCAGACTGGAGTTCTGCAGCGCACATCTCTTGGCCAAACTGCTCCATTATTGTTTGGAATTCCATTCTCAGTATTGGCTGTAGTATGGTCCGATTCTAGTGTGACACTGGCGTGGATCAAGACTCCACTGTATTAATTGAAAACCTTTGTTGCTAACTGTGTGACACAAATTCAAGAATGGGTACCCCCTGAAGTGTGGAGATATGTCGGGTCATATGACAACCCAGTCAACTGTGCTAGCCGTAGTACACTCCCACAAGAGCATGTGTCACATAGTCTGTGGTGGCATGGACCTCAGCAACTGGTTGACCCACCACACACATGGCCTCAGTCTCTTGTGTCTTAGAATCTTGCAGATGTTCCTGAATTGAAATCTCCTTATGTAACATTGTTAACAAGACAAGATCATTTGGCAGAATTACAAATATTGCGACAACCACCTGCATGGTCTAGGCTGAATCATATAATTTCTTATGTCTTGCGATTTATCAAGTGCCTTCAGAAACAAGACCACTGCAGTGAACCATTGTCATCACTAGAACTGAAACAGTCTATATATGCTGTATGTAAATGTGTGCAACAGCTGCTTTGAGGATGGCCTGCTTTGTCTAAAACGGACACAGCCATGTTCTACTAGCTTACATCTTTCTCCCTTTGTAGATGATCATGGTGTCTTCAGGGCAGGCGACCGATTAAACAATGCAGATATAAATTATGGTGCTAAACACCCAATTCTGTTGCCTAAAGATCACCCTGTTGCTAGCTCTCGAGTTTATCACTATCATGCCAAATACCTTCATGCTGCGCCCTAACTCTTACAATCACTCATATATCAAGAGTTTTGGATTTTGTCTGCTCAATGCCTGATTCCCACCAGAGTCTTCAAATGTGTTTCGTGTTTTCACAGCAAGCTTAGCAATAATCCACCTCTCATGGGAAACCTACCACCAGACACAGTCACTCCTGCCAGAGCCTTTGAGAGTATGAATGGCTTACATCGCTGTCCTATCCAGAAGGCTTACATCTCACTCTTCATACGTTTAGTCACAAAGGCTATTCGCATTGAAGTTGTGTCTGATTTCACTACTGATAACTTCATTGCAGCACTGTCACATTTTGTATCATGAAGAGGACTGTGCGCTGCCTTGTATTCTGACTGTGGGGCCAATTTCTTAGGTGCCTCCAGGCAGCTAACTTGGATATTCCAGTATATACTGAAATCACCGGACTTGGAAAATTTTGCATCTTCTCATTCCATTGATTTACACTTCCTGCCACCTGCCAGTCCTCGTCAAGGTTGATTGTGGGAGGCTGCAGTGAAATCGGCAAAACACCATCTGCGTCAAGTTATTGAGGAACAGATACTAACTCTGGAAGAGTTAATAACACTATGTATATGAGTTGAAGCTGCTTTGAACTCAAAACATTAACACCAATGTCGTCCAGTCCAACCCTCATGATGTATCTGCCTTAACCCCTGGTCACTTCTTGATTGGAGCACCACTTGTGGCTGTACCGGAGCCACAAGAATCAGACCAAACCTGCTATCTCCAAACGATGGAAAATGGTGTGTGCCCTTGAAGCATTTCTGGAGAAGATGGTAAATGAAATATCTCCAGCATCTGCAGTCTCGAGGGAAGTGATGTACCCATCAGCCCGGACTAAATGTGGGGGACCTCGTTCTAGTTGGAGAAGATTGTGTACCTCCTCATGAATGGTGCTTGGCCAGGGCGGTTAAGAGCCACCAAAGCAAAAAATAGTGTTGTAAGGGTGGCCGATGTAACCACCCAAAAGGGAGAGCTGCGCCATCCAGTGCACAAACTCATAGGCTTCCTATTCAACAAGTGTAACAGTAATGTGAATGTAATGTGCTTGACATTTTTTTGTCTCTTTGCCTTTCTGTTTCTTGTAAATATGGGTTGTTGTTGAGACCTCATTTCAGTCTCAGCAGGCGGTATGTTAAGGGCTTCTCTGTTTTATATTTTTTTGTGATGTGTTATGAGTGAAATTAACTTGTGTACAGTGTGCGACAGAGTGTGTTGGTCAGCCTGACAAGATGGCGAACTGATAAAACTCAAATGCACATGGTCCTCCGGAAAAAGCATAATTAAGTGTATTTTCGTAACAGAGGGATTATATATTATCTTGACCCCTACAACAAGTAAATGTAACGAATGTAATTTCAAAATTCAGTTTCGTATCTTGCCAATTAAGCTTATATTGCAGCACACACACAAAATCAGAAATCCAATAACATGCTATTATTAATTAAACTTCTCAATTCTAAAATTTAAAATAAAAATTATCTAATTTAACTAATTTATATCACGAAAAGTACATCTTGATGGTAAACAAAGCAATCAACAGAGTATATGCTGAAATTGTGTCAATAAACATCACTGTTATGCTGCAATAGCAATACAAATGATGCAACAGCTTGTTTCCAACACAAACTTTCGCAAAGAAGGGAAAAAAAATTGCAGCCTATGATTACTGATGGCCCCACAGTGACTCCAAAATCACTGAAACATGGCAATGGTGAATTTTCATGGCATCATTAAAACTGTGGTGACAGAGTAATAAAGCCATAACTCTAAGTTGGGAAAAGAAAAGTATTTTACAAATAAAAAGTTAACAAATCATTAACAAATTAACGAGATTTGTTTACAACTCACAAATTTGTGTCTACTCGAAAAAATATTCACATCAAACTGTACACAAAATAAAACAATGGAAACACTAAAATTAATAAATTTGTGTCAACATCATAACACACCAATGTGAAATAAAATAGGTTGAAACTTTACCATCACTGTGCAACGCCAATGTTTGGGAAATTCCCTTCTGATAGAACATAATCTTTCTCCCAATTCAACCCCCACCCCCTTCCCAAATTTCATTCACTTCAACTCAAGTTCCCACTGCCAAAACACAGACAGGCTGATGGGTGGGTTCACATGCACAGTCCCTTAAAATCAAGTCAACTCTAGACATTATGATCCCGAAAATATCCTCTAAAATAAAAAAATAACCCAATTTTGTAGAACTGTAAAAAATTTGTTTGAAAAAAATTGAAAAGGCAATAGGCTAAAAAAAAAATTTGTTGAGTTTTTTTGGTCATTAAATATTGTGATTCTCTTCGCCACTACTATACAACTCAGAAGTGGCAAATATCTAAAAAATAGAAACCACCCCACTAGCCCACGACTGTCCACGTTTTGCATCAAAGTTGCCAATATTTACCCACGTGAACATACAATTACTTACATTTTGCACCAGGTTTGTCTAGTCCAGAAACCACCCTTTGTGAGACTGCAAAATTATAAAAAAACAATGGACTGAACTGCTGAAAGGAAGAATAAACTCTTTCTTTGACATGGCTGTGAGCAAATAGATTAATTAAAAGTTCATATCCAGGTGTTCATTTGTATGTATAGGTTATTAGGGCAATAAACAGGTGGAAACTCTGCGCAGTATTACAAATAAAATGTTATACAGTAATTGCTCATCAACCACAGCTTCTTGAATATAGTTTTCAATTGTCCACCAACTTTTTGTAGACAGTTTCCTCAATCATAATGCAAGGACTCTATTATGCGTGGTTTTCTGTCTTCTTAAAAATGGGCTTTGGTGGATCGAGTTGGTGTGTTTCTCACAATGCCGATAACAGGGTGTCCAGCGAGACAGTAAATTAAATTTTCTGTATATTTCCCGATTTTCCCTTGGAATTTCCATAAAAAAAAAAATACATAAGAATCTATCCAGTAAATTAAAGTCATGTAGCTTATCTGTGAATGTTTCTGTTGTACGCAAAACTGGTTTCACGATACGGCAACACGATGCAGTGCTACACATCCTATGCAGACAGACGACAAAATTCAATGTGGTTTCATATAAAGCAACAATTGGTTGGTGAGGAAAGTCATCTCAGACTGTGCTGCCATACATTTTAGAGTCAATACGTTATTATCAGCGAGGATAAAGCAATTGTAGACCATACACAGGAAAAAAAAACCACTTGAAACTACACAGAAAGCACAACAGAAACAGATATTATAAACACAAACATTTGGCAAATAGATTCTCGATAAACTGTTCAACTAATTCAAGTTTACTTTTGTCGCAGAGGCAAATAACTGTAGCAAATATTTTTCTCGTGTAACATATTATATTTCCCATTCTTTCTTTTGTACAAAAGTAAGTATTTAATATTTTTTTCTTTTCCTTTGGCACCTGACGCCGACAAAAGCCGCGTCTACGACATGTTTATCACACCTCATTGTGCAGCATAGCTTCACGCTATTGTGAAACTAACTAGTAATTCTTGTAAATCTGCTGTTTCAAGTAGAATACACACAGAGATAGGTTCGTAAAAACAATCCATTGTAACCAGAAAAAAATTGCCTAAATTACAAATCTCATCTCTGTTTGAAGTAACAGTATTTGCAACAAATTTTCACTAATTACATTTCCATAGTAATTCACTAATAAAAATATTTAAAATAAGAAGCCTACAACTATAAACAAAATAAGAAAGAAGCTGCCTACCACTGTAATAAATACAAACAATATCATTATTTATATCCTACCATCCTGAAAACAAACATTGAGACAAAAATTGTGACACATGGAAAACGTACTTTTCTATTCCACTTCACTACAACCACGTGTAATTGAATGGCTAGCAGAAAAGTGTCAATTATTGACCATGTGAAAACGGTTTACCATTATGCAGGCATGAAATCATCACCACACCAGCAAGAAAATATATCTAATCCCGCACATTTCCCGCATTTCCTGATAGCTGGACATCTTGAATAAATACAGCATGTCAGGGACTCTAAAGGAAGTTAAGGACAGAGGGTCAGTAAGCACATGCCGCTCTCGCATTCTCAACCCTCTTTCACAATAGCACTTCTAGCCTCTCTTCCTTTCTTCATTATCAAAACAAGCAGCTTGAAGCTTATTTTTCACCTGCCGACACAGTTCCTTTACTAACAGTAGATAATGTGCGTGCTTGAAGATTGTACATATAAAACTACTTTTATTTGGCAAATTTCTGACTTTTTGAGTGATAAATAATATTTGACTTAAGTGTAATTTTTTTTAGGCAGAGACAAATACCAACATTACATTTGTTTCTGTATGCTATATGAGCTTTCATAATTAATCATTCGAAACCACATCCTTGCAGTTGCAATAAGTTACACAGCACTCTGGCTCGGCGGTTATACATTTGTGTAATCAAGAATATCAGTTTATTCAAAAAACATGTATCTACTGAAATAAATTAACATTTCTATAACACATTTTCAGATTTTCTCAAAACAAACCACTGAATAATCTCAAAAAAATATTTCACATCAGCGAAGTCTTGGTAAATAGCAGCCATCTCACTGATGTTAGCTGGTTGAGCTAAATTACAGTACACAGGCCACAAATCACTATCTCAGAACAGTATAATTTTAGAATATTAATGGCCTGAAAAGTTACGTGCAAGTCTGATTTCTGAATGCTGATACGTTGCTTACTTGGCAGGCATAACCTATCCCTTTGTTCCCCACAGAACCTGTATTTTTCTACCGCAGTGTTTTTGAAAATCATTACGCCCGCAGTTGGCGAGTAGTAGCTGTACAAATTTTTTTTTAAAGCTTTCTTCTGACAATACAATACTAGGAAACCAACATTTTTATCTTGGTGCAGCTAATCATCTTTCATAAATAATAACACTCTAAAGCTAAAACTTTTCATGATACAGCAAGAAAAGGAAGAGAAATCAACATAATATTCTTTTTTTAGAAATTAAAGATGATTACTACAATGCTTCAGAATCTCTGGCCCTTTTGAAAAACTTGAATAATGCCCATTACATTTTCATTTTCCCACTGTTTTAAATGACAAACTGCCTGAGCTGCTGCTTATTCTGTGACCCTGTAGAGAGGGAACACAATTGTGTGTCAATTGGTCTGTACCTTCGACCTGTCTCCCTTGTTGAGTCACAATTCTAGCGATTATGATTGTAGTCTTGGGAATTCAGCTGATTACTCATTGTTGAGTACCTTTAAGCACATTGTTGGAATTGTTTCCTCCGAACTGGTAGTGTTAACATGGCAAAATTTTTCCTTACAAATGAGCTGCCCCATAGTCTGTCAGCCTACTGTGCTGTCCACTTCTATTGAAATTGTTATTGCGACCTGAAAATTTGTCAGGAATTTGTGTATAACTAAACCAGCCAAGACAGGTGGAATTCTAACAGACAGCATAATTGTAGCCAGGAATTTGTCTCTTGAAACTGTGGCAGTTTGCAAGTTACGATGACCTATCGCATGACTTTCTGGATGTAAAATCTGAAATAAAACATTGTCTTACACTGGGATAAATAAAGTATTTTAACAGCCAATTTGAAACATATTTTCACTATTGAAAGAAATATTCACATGTGCACTTAATAAAATTTCTTGGTTACCTTAACACTAACAAACAATTACTAGCATTCACTTAGAAATAATAATGTTTGCTTTGAAAACATCACAAAATAATAAATTATTATTCACAAAAATAAAAAAATTTAAAAAAACTTTACACCATTTTTTTTACATAGATATCCAACCCCTATATTTTCATTTTCATAAGTATTACAAAAATTACTGCAATTTTTTGGGTACTATCTTTTAAAATGCCCTTATATGGATGATCAAAATCAAAAACCGAGATTGAGATTATAATAATGTGATAATTCAATTTTTTATTTTTATAATAATGTTTTAAATACAAAAAGGAACATTTAATAATTGCATACAAATTCCATTTTAAAAATTGCAATGCTCATAAAAGACTATTACGGTGGTATACGTTAAAAGGGGCACATTGGTCTATGTGCCCTTTTTATGCACATTGCATATTCTATTTCACCATGTTGTATGGCACACGTGATGAAATTTTCAGCTAAAAACCTTAAGAACTCAAGTTGGTACACCTGTTTGAAATTAGATGTGCTACAACCTGAGAGTGCACTGTACTTTAGTTTAATTCCTAACTTCTGTGTTTACCTTCCACAGGGGTGTAGCCAGAGAGGGATATGGTGGTTGTAATGCCCTCTTGCCCCTAGGGTTGCTATAAATTATTATTGAAGTTACTAATGAGCTTTTAAAAGCCATTAAATATGCATGGCAATTTCCATAAACTATGATACATTTAAATATATTGAGAAGTAATTATTCTTCTAATATTTGTCTTAATTAACACATGCTCCAGCAGCACCACTAATGCTGGTGTAACATCCCTCCCTTCCTTCCAGTTACTCCCTCCATTATGACATTTCTGGCTTCTCCAATTGCCCTGTGTATCTGGAAACCTGTTTTACAAGGCTTCAAAAATGTTTTGTAAGTATAATCTCCATATGCAGAGGATAGCAAAAAAGATGTGAAAAGTTTGTTTTATTATTGAATGAGGATGACACAGACTACAATAATTTAATTAAAATTTTGTTAAGAAATAAAAATAAGTGAATTAACTGTTAATGTGATTGTAATATAAAATAAATGCTTGACCTACTTTGTTGCACTTCAAACTAAATTACTTCTGCATAAAATGAGCTCATAACATACAAGATAAAACTTCCCAATATAATATTTATTTAAAAAAAAAAAAAAAAAAAAATATATATATATATATATATATATATATATAAAACAAATGTTCTGCTTATGTGCCCTTTTTATGTAGACTGCCTCAGTTTAAAAATTAAGTTCAGATTAATGAAATTATCTAATAAATCTTCATATTACATGTGTCTTGGCAAATTTTCAACATTGTAATTACACTATGTTAGGAAGTTTTATTTAAATGCTTTTTTTATGCAAGAACTTAAATATGTCAGCATCATAATATTTTATGAGGGAAAAACAATCTCAATGCGAATGAGAATTATTTTGGTGCTACAAAATTTTGGGACAAAACTAGAGGTAATAAAGTTACTGATGTTTTGCAATTTTACCAAAATTAATATTTTCTGTGGATGTACACAAAACAAATCTATGCTAACTTCCTGTGTCTACATGCATTACAGTGAAGTAAGGCTTCATAGTGGTACTGTCCTCTTTTCAATTAATTACTAGGATATATCTTACATTCAATTACGTCAGACAACTATTCGCCTCCCACCTAGGCGAACTAGGTTCAATTTCAGGCAGGATCGCTCCCGAATTTTTGCATGTGGGAATCGTGTCGGACGATGCAGCTGGTCAGCGGGTTTTCTCGGGGATCTCCAGTTTCTCCCACCCTTTCATTCTGATGCTGCTCCATCCTCACCTTGCTCCACCCTCATTGGCTCTCAAGACTTCAATGTTAAGAGCCACCCAAATCTCTTCACTCCTTCACATCAAACAGAAGAGAGTCAAACTCCTAAATCTGTGCTACCAAAGCGACTATGTAAGTATTCTATTGGTGATTATCACTTTGTCTCATTAAGTGACTGACAAACAGCAAGAAGTGAAGTTGTGGCTGTTAGCTGTCCTTGCAGCAACCAGCAGTTGGCCAAAAATGGTATTTACGATACTTTTCCTACTAATAATTTCTAATATTAATTATTATTGAATTAATTATTATTGAATCAGTATCACCAGTAACAAAGTACCAAAATAATTTTTGCTATGCTCACAAAGCCTGTAGAAATTTCTTGTAGTCATAAAAATAAAATAGTAATATCAGTTATAAAGTCTGATGAAAGTAATCTAAGTCTTAAATATTTCTCAGATGTTTTAAACAATCATAAATGCTATCTGTTGCACAGGGAGTCTCAGCCCCCATGTCAGTGTCACCCCCACAACAGCATCTTCTCTTTTGGAGTATAATCTGCATGAAAGGCCCAGCAGTGTTTGATGAATATGAGAAGGAAATAGTTAAAAGAATAAATGTGCAATACACGGATCAAAAATTATTTTTGCACATAAGAAAAAAATACATCATGACTATTGTGATGCAGAAGAGGTCATGCTTCGAGGAAGAAACAAGTTTAATACAAATTTATTTACAGATACTGCACCTACTATGTGCACAGTTCTCTGTAATATGGAAGCATACAGAAAATTTCAGAATCTTTTTGGTTTCCTAGTTTATTTCTCATCAAAGACAGACATTGAAATTAAAGAAGCTGCCCAAAAATTTAGAGAGAACTATCCTGAGGACAGTTAAGATGGTGTTTGCAGATCAAATGGTTTATTTAAAGTATTTCACATTACAGTTACAAGATTATAAAGCTGAAGAAATAGTGCCAGCATCACAAACCTACAAACTCATTTTTTGAAAATATGGTGCAATCAGCAATACCTATGTTATGACCGCAATATGTAGATAGGTATTTCATCATCATATACACTATTAGTGACTAATGCTTTTCAAAGCTAAATATGCTCAAAAATTGTCACAGATCATCAATGACACAAGAATGACTATGTTCACTTGTCATTATGACAAATATGACATTTTACAGAATATAACTCTTTCCCTAAAAAAATTGAGAAAAGTTCATGTGTGAATACATTCTGTATAGTAATTTAATGTGTCTACTTGTTTAGTAAAAATGCTTAAGTTTGTTTTGTGAAAAGAAAAAAAATAGTTTAATACAATTTTTCTTTGGGAAAGATAAAATATACATTTTCATAAAAAAAAATTGTTTAGGAGATAATTTATGAGTGCGGCCCAAATTACAACTACCTAGGGGCCTCCACAAAGAGTAATCTGGCTCTGAGAGTGCCCTCTAACATCACTCAGATCCACGGCCCATGGTCTAGCTGAGGTTCTACCCTTACCTCTAATTTCTGTCTAGTGCAGTCCTGGTGTGTCACTGCTCCTGCATCAACCTGTTACTGGGTGAGGAATCCACAGGTGAGAAATCCACAAATTCTTCAGCATGCAGAATGTAAACCACGGCCAGCATGAGTCCGATCTCAATGCTCAATGGATTGGTAACTGAAGAAAACCTCCAATGGGGACTACCAATTGTTGTGTGCTCCTACTTAAATTTCCACTGCACTTGTGGGTTTTACACCAAAGTGCCCTTACCATAACCAAAGAATTTATTCTCAGTGAAATGTTGACTTTGGGCCCCCAAAAAGTCTGAAAACTCAATAGTCTAATGCCCCACCTAGTGGTCAGGCCTTGGTACCATAAAACAGCCAAAGCTATGAAGGCAGATACCCCCTTCCCAAATAGTGAGGCTCCTAGGTGGCATGAGGCAGCGCCTGGCATAGCTTTCATTTGCTTGGATCCAAAGGGCAGCAGGTACTGAAGCAACACTCGAGAAGCCTGATAAGTCACCTTGCTGGAGACAGGTTGTGTATGACATTTCATCCAGCCCCTCTGGAGTTAGGATTACGAGAATAAGTAGGATGAACACATTAACTACACTCAATAATAAAACTAGATGGTGTCGATGGATAATTGAGCACTTTTAAAAGCCCTTCATAGGACCTACTTTTCTGCCAATTTCGTGCTCTGCCAAATGTAGAATTTACATTGCCATAGACTTGATCACTTAGTCATGTGTTGATCAAGTTTAAAAGTAACACTGTCAGGGACAAAAAAATATTGCTAACATGATAATTCTTACTTTTATCCACATTAAAGAAAATAAACAAAATAACTTCATTATCTGTACGTTTAAACATGAGACTTTCAATACAAAGTTACGACCAGGTATTATTTCTTCTATATATCTGCCTACTTTACTGGAAGCATGTAAGTAAGTATGTCCATTAATATATATGCAGTTAAGAGCCTTTATTTTCTTTACAAATGGAAAAAAAAAAGTACCTGCACTAAATGAATATTTATTTTCCAACTCTTCATTGGCTGACATGAAAATTGCTTTATCTATAGAAGCTGCATGTTGAGCACGTTCAAAAGTCTCTTGAAAGTCCTGAACTGCTCCGTGCAATGCATCCTGCACTATTTTAGCAGTTTGACTAGAGCTGGAAGAACTCACCATACCATCTTCCTGAGGAATCTGGAAAATAAAAAAGTTACTGAAATAACTAACTAGCCTCTTTGTTGGCATGTTTTCAGGTAAGTTTCTTAAAATTCTAGGTCACTCAAGAGTAGTGCTTGTTTTCAACTAGACAAATTCAAAAAAGTGAAAGGAAACTTCATTAACACCACGTTACGAGTTCTTAAAAAAAAAAAGAAAAAAATTTTTTTTTTTATAGCATGTAATGAAAGTAATCCATATCTTCATATTTCAGTTTTGAATTATAATTTGATTTGATGATGTACATTTTCCAAGTTACCACAAATTATATAGAATATACAGAAAAAGGCTAGCATTTGTCACCATAGAAATTTTTTTTTTATAAACTAAATGCTATAAAAATGCTATGTAACACTTATTTAGAATAATAGCTAAATACACAATTTATGTGACACTATAACCATCATAGCTATTTTGAAATAGCCTGCCCACCTTATCCATGGACTTCATATTAGTGGTTTTGACCTACTGCAGTTGAAAATTTTAAACATTTACCCAAAAAACTTATTTAAAAACTCTAGGTAGTTGTAAATTATCATGTGCTGCCAATACAACAGTATCCAGATGCATTATCAGCAAAACTGTAGCTGAGTACATCAACCACAGCACTGCGCTGTTGCCAAATGCGCTGACTGCAACATTACCGTTGCCAAGCACACTGTGTTACAAGCATATGCAGCCAACCTTCAGTCCCTTTGGGCAATACATAATCACTCCACATTCATGTGCGCAGTTACCTTAAATATGCAGTTCAATAACTTGCAAATGCCAACTCACAATGCCATCTAAAAAGGAAAGTGATAGTAAAATCAAACCAAAGAGTGATCATAAAGTGCTTAACTTGGGTGATAAATCAAAAATATTAGATTTATTGAAGGGCGGCACATAGGTGCGAAAGTTGGTTGCCAATATAACAAACATTAATCTAACATTTGCACAATTCACAATAAAGAGCATGAAATACAAGCTAGTAAAAGAGCAAAAATTGTCTCTTTAGTTAGTGATAGAGCACTTTAGAGAGAAAAATATTTGAATGTGTTGTTGGAGGACATTGTGCATAAGCATATTCCATTAGATGGTATGGTGTTGCATAAGAAGACATGTAGCTTTCATGAACATTTTTCAGAAGAGTTGAGGGTGAGAGACGAGAGTTAAAAGCTAGCAAAGGTTGGTTTCACAGTTTTGTAATACTCGGACACATGCCATCTGACGTAAAACCAATATCGCCACTGTTACACCGTGCCTGGACCCCTCCCACCACAGCTAAAGATGAAAGGTGACTTCAACAAGGGTTGGTGAACTCCTAAGCAAGTGTAGATACCACCCGTCCAACTACCAGTTCATTTCGCAACCCTGCTTAGCTTGACCGTCATCCATCACCGCCTCTACAATACATCCAGTTTGCGCAGCTGCTGCGAATGGGGATAAGTGGGATGGATAGATTTGGGCAGCTCTTAATATCTAGGTCTTGAGAGCCTATAAGGGCGAAGTGAGGTGAGTAATGTAACAGCACTGGAATGCAAGGATGGAAGAATATGGAGATTTCAGAGAAAATCCACAGACCAGCTGCATCGTCCGGCACGATTCCCACATGCAAACATCTGGGAGCATACTGCCAGGAATTGAACCCAGTTCGCCTAGGTGGGAGGCAAGTAGTTTGACCACAACAACACCGCAGCCCCAGAGGGGGGTAATAAGGAGCAGTGTCGCCCATGTGCACCTCTGATCCTCGGTACGTCTGCTACACCACCACATATTGAGTAGCAACCCCAGAAAACGCCAGTAGTTCAACCATCACCTACAATTATTTCTCTTATAAGCCCCCCAATACTCTGCCGCTTGCAACCACTAACCAATCATCCATTAGGGATGAGTAGCCTTGGCATTAGAGTTACTTTTGAAAGTGCTCAGAGGTCGTGCTCATTATGCCAACCACCTCATCACAACTTGATCTGCGACTTTGACTCGTGTGTCTAAGTTGCTAGACAGCTAGATCAGTGTAGGCAACTGTAATTTTAACAAAGGTGAGGCCACGTTTCTGCCCGGGTCAGATCCGGCAAGGATTTTTTTAGTTAGCTTGATAATAGAGATTCGAACGGGTAGAGCTTCCCACTGGAGAACTTTGTATATTCTAAAAAAAAAACCCTGCAGGCCTTTATTCTAGAGTTTCGTCTGCTTATTGCAGAGGAGTTATCCCTATTTAACCTGTCATTATCTGCAGTGTCCGTTTACCCAGTAACCTATCACATCCACAGGGACTTCTCTGCGAACAAAGGGGGAAACAGACATACATGCTCAGAATGGGAAAAAAAAACAATTATTGCAGTGGGAATTTGCTTCTCAAGGGGGCAGGGGATCCCTATCACAACCTGACACCTGGTACTGTGGCTGTTCCGTCTGTTCTGGTTGGATATGGGTCCTTCAAACACGGCTCCTAAGCACAGTACCCAGGAGTCGGCACTAGGTCACACACAGAATAATTCCAAGCTAGTGTAACCACCCCCAACAATCCAGCACGCCACCGCAATTCACCACCAGGTGTTGAAATTGGAGGGTTGGTACGAGTAACTAGGATCCTGGCAAAGACAAGCAAAGGATAGACAGTAAGCCTACATATCCACCTATGTCCGTTCCACCATGATTCGCCATTGAATGCAAATGTTTGGGGAATGGCAAGGTGCTTACCGGATTCTGATCTTCCACAGATAGGGGAACATTTGTACACTTGTGTATTGCCACTGAGATATCTGTGTAGCACTCTCCAACTCCCCATCTCTACTGATGCCTTTCTCCATGCAAGATGGAGAAAGGAAGGGTAATGTTGTTGCAGGACAAGAAACATGAGAGTCAATGCCCCAAGGTCCTCCAGCTCAGGTAGTGTATACAATACAGAGGGAGCTTGCCCAGCCCGCATGGCAGCAGCAAGTCAACAAACACCCTCAATATCAACCCGGGCTCTTCAAGCCACCCACCAATACCCCAGGTGCTCGCAGTCCATAAGCCATACCGGAATGAACGCTACACTGGGGCGTACAATACAGAGCCATACAAAATCAAGTCCAAAGGGAACACAGGAAGATGTTGCCGGTAGAGCTAGCTACGAGGGACGTTAAAAAAATAAACGTAACTTTTCAAAGTTCGTGGGCTACATACATTCAATTATCAATTGTTTTTTTTGTTATGTTGGTACACATGTCCCCAACTTATGTTGACATTATCAGCCATTTTGCATTTTAGTTTGTTTTTGACAGATATAAAGGTTAGACGTGTTTTGGTGTGCTTGGCAATTTTTTGCTATCGAAAAAAATGGATTAAAGAATCTGTATTAAATTTTGTGTGAAAAATAAAATTAAGTGCTCCGACGCACTTAAAATGTTAACTGTGGCATTTGGAAATTCTACTTTGAGCAAAAAAAAAAAGTTTATAAGTGGTACAAGTTCTTCTCAGAAGGCCGAGAAGATGTTAATGACGATGCCCCAGCACATCAACAACCGATAAAAACGTTGAAACAGTGAAGAAAATTGTTATGAAGAATCGTCAAATCACTATTAAAGAAGTTGCCGAGGATGTCGGCATATCGGTTGGCTCATGCCATGCAATTTTTTCGGACGTTTTGGGCATGATACATGTGGCAGCGAAGTTTGTTCCAAAACTGCTAAATTTTGATCAAAAGCACCATTGCATGAGCATAGCTCAGGAGCTGTTGAAACATCAACGACAATCCAGATTTGCTCAAAAGGGTTATAACTGGTGACGAAACATGGGTTTATGGTTATGACGTCGAAACCAAAGCCCAATCATCTCAATGGAAGCGACCGGAAGAGCAAAGACCGAAAAAAGCACATCAAGTTCGGTCAAATGTGAAGGTTTTGCTCACTGTTTTCTTCTATTACAATGGCGTGGTTCATAGTGAGTTCTTGCCAAAAGGTCGCACGGTCAATAAGGAATATTACCTTGAAGTTATGCGCCGTTTGCATGAAGCAATACAAAGAAAACTCCCGGATTTGTGGCAAAACAATTCATGGCTTTTGCATCAAGATAATGCACCTGCTCACACATCGTTGTTTGTTCGTGATTTTTTGGCCAAAAACAACACCATACTCATGCCTCAGCCACCGTATTCACCGGACTTGGCCCCCTGCGACTTTTTCCTGTTCCCAAAACTGAAGAGACCCATGAAAAGATGGAGGTTTGTCACGATTGAAGAGATAAAGACAGTATCGCTAGGAGAGCTCAAGGCCATACCAAAAAGCGCATATCAGAAGTGCTTCGAGGATTGGAAAAAGCGCTGGCACAAGTGTATTATATCTGAGGGGGATTACTTTGAAGGGGGCAAAATAGATATTGATGAATAAAAAAATATTTATCGAGAAAAATAAAAAGTCTCCTTTTTTTTTTAACAAACCTCGTATTCCCAGAGGACTGTTCTCTCCATCTAATAAGATGCCTGGACCTCCTAATCCTTAGATAAGGCCAGAGGTACGTAGCATCCAGCATCCTTGGTAACTGTGACACTAAGCTCAAGACCCAGAACAGCCCATATAATTGAGAAAGGACAAGACATTGGTAGTCCATGCCAAAAGAGAAAAACGACCCAACGCAGCCCTAAGCCATACCTGGGCAGTTATAAAGTTAATTTGCTGCCCAACATGGGGCCTAGCTATAAGTTCATACGCAAGTGATGTGGGACCAGACTACACCAACCACAAGACAATGAGTCGTGCTGCTCCCAAAGTTGGCTGAGTCAAATTACATGATTTCAGGGAGTCATTGATAAAACCCCATGGTGTCAAATTTGTCTAATGAACATGACCGGAAAGAGACTTTGAATGAAGGAATGGTCGAATGGGGCAACAGAGGTTCCGCAAGAATGAGTCATTTAGACACTGAGTCAGAACAATGCAGTGCTCCTCAGAGTGATGGAACCAGACTAAATAAGGGTGACATGAACACCCTGCACCAGCCAATATAATTACATATGTACTGGTTGGCCAGACAAATACAGAAACATAGAGGTCATTGAATATCAATGTAGAGGTTGCCAAAACCAACAGATGAGTTGCAAAATCTGTCTGCAGACATACTATTACCTACGTTTGGTGTGGCCTGACAGGCATATCCAGCTAAGCAGCATCTCTTTTTGGTTTGAGGTTTGCTGACATGAGGGACACAGCCCTCGTAATCCCGGCAAACGTCACTACAGTCCCCCTCCCAGCATAGCCAGAAGACTGAAGAATGTAATGTCAACAGAATTCGCGGGCCGGCCAAAAGAGGATACAGAAATATTCCTCTGAAACAATGGGTACCACATGCCAGCAAACAGTTAAAAGGGACCACACTACTGGAGAGAGAAATATGGAAAATTTGTAAATAATTGGATGGAGTTCAGAACTACGCTAACTCGCCAGTTCATGGGCGAGGGCGTTTTTGTGAAACTGATGCAGGAGTTACATGGATGGAAACAAAATTATGAAGCTGAGATTTTTATTTTGCGCAAAGCCCAGGTCTATTACAGAACCGTGCCCGAAAGCACAAAAGCAGAGGGAGTTTGGTTGATTATTAAACTATTGCTACCTGCTATCGGGATGCCGCTATACAGATGCCACGAGCACGATCTCTCAAGGAGTTGGTTGAGTGAGCCAGAGAGATAGACCATGATAACACCAAACAAGAGGAACGGACAAGAGAAAATCAGGTTCCCGTCCTGTGAGCCCCCCACCATGCACCACCTCTCCTCAGGAGACAAGAAGCCCGTAAAAGCTGAAGCTCTCCAGTTTATGCCAAAATGCTAGTATTGCCACTGTCAGCACTTGCATACGGAATGGAGAGATTTGGGCAGCTCTTGACATTGAGATCTTGAGTGCCAAGCACTTGCATAGGGACTGCCCATTCGTAACGGGTACAATAGCCAACAGAACAGAGGAGAAACCTGCCAACGCAATCAAGAACACTCTCAACATGAAGGAGGAAACAAAAGGTGGGGAGACAGAAAAGGGTAAGGAAACAATGCTGCCGGGGATGATGGAGACTAGGTCAAGTAGAGAGAACGGGTCAACCAAGACAAAATGGAACACCAACTGGCCGCGAGTGACTCATGGCCCACCCCGTATTCCCCTTGAATAAATGTCCAATTAAATGGCAAAACCCAACTAGCAATACAAGATATGTCAGCAACAAGTAATTTCGTCCAAAGGGCCATGCTGATGCCAGAGCAGAAAGCATGGCTCCGCCCAACCAATAGGACAATCCACATGGCCCAGCCAGGAACCCAACAAGCTATATACTGAATAATCAAGCTGCTTCTGCAGACAGAAGCCAGACCGATAGAGACTCAGTTTTTCACTGCCCCCATTTAGAGAAAGAAATTATCTTTGGGGCAATCTTGGATCATTGAGCAAGTTTTGTGACTTGTGACCAACCCTAACAACACATAACTGTAGGGTAAATTCAACATCAGTTAACAGGGGAGCAACTCTACTTACTGATAAAACTACTGAATGCCCACATTGTCGTTTTCAACAACACTGGTCCTCTACATCAGACGAATGCCATCATCTATGAAATATGGCTTTTACACTAATGACCTATGTATTGACAACCTGGGAAACCATTAAAACACAGATACCAGATAACATTGAGCAGAGTAGCTGATATTAAGACACAAGGGCTTGTAGAGCCATCTGATCCCCCGTACAATTACTAGTTGTACTTGTCCCCAAGAAAGATGGATGGCTATACCTATGCATTAACTACCAGGCACTGAATGACATCTCCCATCCTATAGCAGCACCGTGGATTAACATAGAACATACCCTCAAGGACCTCAGGGATGCCTGTATATTCTCAACATTAGATATGAGGAGTAGCTACTGGCAAATCAAGATGCATCCATATTCCCAAAAATATACATCCTTGATGACACTGGAAGGAGAAACCCTACTTTGATCTACAATTTCGACTCACTTAGCTAAGTTTGCTAGACAGCTAGAGCAGCTGTAATTTGAACATGGCTTAAGCCTCGTTTCTACCAAGGTCAGACCCAACAGGAATTTTTTGGTGAGCTTAGCAACAGAGACTCTAACGGGTAGGACTTCCCACTGGAGTATATTGTCTATTCTGAATAAAACCCTGCAGCCCTTTATTCCGGAGATTTGGTTATCCCTATCTAACCTGTCATTATCTGCAGTATCCGTTAATCCCGAAACCTACCGCATCCATAGGGACTTCTGTGCAAGCAATAGAGAAACAAGACATACATGCTCAGACAAGAAAAAACAATTCCTGCAGCGGGCGATTGCGCCTCAGGGGGGATTCTGATCGCACCCTGATGTCTGGTACTGTGGCTGTTCTGTCTGTCTTGGTTGAACCTGGGCCCTTTGGACACAACTCTCAAGCATGGTACTAGGTCACACACAGAATAATTCCAAGCTACTGTCACCACCCTCAAAAATCCAGCACGCCACCACAATTCACCACCACATGTTTGAATTGGAGGGTAAATGTGAGTAACTGGGATCTTGGCACAGGTAGACAAAGGCTAGATACTGAGCCTACCCATCCACCTATTTATGGTCCATTGCGATTTACTACCAGATGTAGAAGTTTGGGGTACGGCAAGGTGCTTTACCTAATCCTGATCTTCCACAGGTAGGGAACACTTTTTTACTTCTGCATTGCCAAGATATCCCAGTAGCACTCCCCAACTCCCACCTCTACTGATGCCTTTCTCCAAGTTAGGGGGAGAAAGGAATGGTAAAGTCACTGCAGGACGAGAAACCCGAGAGACAATGCCCCAAAGACCTCCAGCTGAGGTGGTGTATACGAAACAGAGGGAACTCGCATGGCAGCAGTATGTACACAAGACCCCTGGATATCAACTCGGGCTCTTCAAGCCACCCACCAATAACCCAGGTGCCCGCAGCCCGTGAGCTACACCTGAACAAAAGCAACTCCAGAGCGTACAATACGTCTACATAACAGAACAAGATAAACCTCACAGGGAACGCATGAACATGTTACCTGTAGAGCCAACCATTCTCCAAAGACAGTTTCCCCCACCTACTAAGATGCCAGAAACTCTTAATCCTTGGATAGGGCCACAGGTACCTAGCATCCAGCAACCCTGGTAATTGTGACCCTAAGCTTGAGACCCAGAACTGCTTCTACATTCGAGTAAGGACAATGCATTGGTAGTCCACGCGGAAAGAGAAATTACTAGAGTCCCTAATCCATACCTGGGCAGTCATCAACTCTACCATCTTAAAAACGTTAAGATTACAGTGTCAACTTCAAGCAATTATTGAAGATTACAATTACACATAGGAATCAGTCTTGAATTATGATGAAACAGGTTTGTTTTTGGAAGAAGACTCTAAGCCATACATATATCCACACTAACTCAAAGTAGGCAAAATGATTTTAATCATGTAAGGATTGCTTGGCTATTGTTTTATGCACTAACGTCACAGGAGACCTAATTAAGTCAGGTGTCATACACCGTGCCAACAATCCAAGGCCGCTAAAGAAACAAAGAAAATACTATATACCAGTGTTTTGGTAACATAATAGAAAGGATTGGACAGCAATTCTTTTCCTGGAGTGGTTTACAAAATGTTTCATCGCCAAGGTGAAGAAATATTTGGAGGGTAAAGGTTTCATGTTCAAGGTAGTTCTCATTGTCAACTATTCTCCTGGACATCCCAAATCCTTTCAGAATGAAGACAAAAATGTAAAAGGTGTGTTTCTTTCTCTTAATACTATGTCACTGCTACAACCTCTCAATCTTGATATAATAAAGTGAATTAAGACCATATACACTTATCTGACTTTAGCCAAGATTCGAGTTGGCATGGATGCTGACCCTACCAGTTATGTCATGTGTTTGTAGAAGGCTTTCAACATACATGATACCATTGTTTTTATTAGGGAAGCTGTTGACTCAGTAAAACCTACTACAATTAAAGCTTACTGAAAACTGTCAATGACTTCAATGGTTTCCCTCTTATTGATGAAGAGATGAAAATTATTGACGTAGCAAAAGTATTAAGGGGCAAAGGGTTATCTGATATCATGAGAATGATATTGAAGAACTCATTAAAAGCCACAGGGAGAGACTAAATGAAGAAAACCTCGAAGAATCTTTAAAATAATTAACAGAAGAATTACTTAACAACAATGATTCAAAGGATTTGCCTGTTTGGGCTTTGGAGAGGTTCTCCAAAATATTTTACAAATCTCAGGAGTTAAGGATTTATTATGGAATATTATATTTCATATAAGATGAGTTTCCCTACACTCGTGGCAATACAGCAGTCTTACAACCCCTGTATAGCAAGTTTACCACATTAAAGAAAGCAGAAAAAACAGACACCTACCACAATGTTCTTGAAAAAATTGCAGGTAGCTACAGAAGATCAACATCCACAGACCTGACTAACTTGTTTCCCTGAGGTGTAAATGTGTGTTATCAAACAATGATTCTTCCAACACTGAAAAACCTACTTCAACTTCATAAAATGACAAAAAATAATCCTTGCTACCTGTGTGTGCTTACAGTGTTAAATAATTTAATAGGTTAGGCAATATTATGTTCATAGTAATCATTATCATGAGTATGATAGTGAGTGATTTATTATTCAATTGAGCAGTAATAAAATGCTATATGAACTGGTCACTAAAAAAAAAAGACAAAATATACAAAAAAAGAAAAACATACATAATTATATGTTAAGAAAACTTTTTACACATAGGCCCTACAGACACACAAGTACATTGTTAGAAATAAAGCTAAATGAAAAAACACATATATTTATATACACTATAGAATGAACCATTGAAAGATGAATTTATTGTTTACATGTTTAAGTGTGTAGACTTTATTTACAGTCATAAGATCAAAATTACTTTTTATTCTAGTATTATACGAGGGTTATTCAGAAAGTAAGGTCCGAATCCCCGTAGCTAATCAAATGTCGCGCGAACATTGTAATGCGCATGCGCACTGACTCCCGGCATGCCTTGCTCGTCAAACGACGCCATTTGCATTGGTATTGTTGCAGTGTGCTGTTTACAGTGTCAATTCAAAATGTTTAAAACAATTGATCAGCCCGCCAACTGTGAAATACGGTCAGTGATTCGGTTTTTGGCAGCAAGGAACGTTTAAGCAGCGGAAGTTCATCGACAGATAAGTCAAGTGTATGGCCCCAATGCAATGAGTGACAGCAAAGTGCGTAAGTGGGTGAGAGCTTTCAAGGACAGACGGGAAAATATCCATGATGAACAACGATCAGGTCGACCATCAGTGATCACAGAAGATTTGGTCAAAGCCGTGGACGAAAAGATTCGTGACGACCGACGATTCACAATTTCAACTTTAGCATTGGAATTTCCGAATGTGGGTAGAACAACTTTGCACAAAATCGTCTCTGAAAATTTGCAATTTCACAAATTGTGTGCATGTTGGGTTCCCAGGCTGCTTACTGAGGAACACCAAATAAAAATAATGGCTTGTGCTATTGATTTTTTTGGACAGATATAAGGAAGGTGATCAATTTTTAGATAAGATGAAAGAAGCAGTTACAGACTGGTTATCCTCACAGGTGGCAGACGTCTATGACTTAGGCATACAAAAGCTTGTAGAACGTTATGACAAATGTTTAAACAAATATGGAAACTATGTAGAAAAATAGAGAAACTTGTAAGGAATTAAATAAAAAAAACTTTTTTGAAAAAATCTGTGATGGTTTATGTTTTATAAGAAATCGGACCTTACTTTCCGAATAACCCTCGTATTAGTGTATTTTAGTATTTGTGCAATATTGATTTCTATTCTTGTATACATAAAATAATTCTTTTATAAATATACACACACAGTACTGGGAGAACCCCTAACTCCCTGAATAGATTTTTACAGCTGTCAGTGATAAGTGTTGAATTAGGAACAATGCCCTTTTTTGTGCTACAAAAACTGTTTGCAGGTTTGATTTGCTATTTCCCCAGAAAATTATACTGTAAGTTATATGTGTGTGTACATATCTAATGTATACATATTTTAAACATTCACTTGAGGTTATTGATGAAAGAGCTTTTGGTATATAGCAAGATGTATTTATTTTGCCGCACTAACCATGTACAGTTGATGGGATGAAATGTTTCATTAAATGTTATACCCATTATCTACATATTTTTGTAAAATCAGATCAGCAGGGAGGTAAACCCCACCACTCCATTCCACACAGCGCAGGTCCTGGAGCTTCCCTCGGACAAATATAGAGGGCAGAGGAAGAAGGCTACGAGTCATAATGAAGCCCTGGGATGCACCGTGCACTGCCTTACCAAATAGATGTCCATCAGTGGGGTTTTGGGGGAAGTAGGAGTGGGTATGACCCGGGAAAACACTTTTACCTACTATCCTGCTGTACTCTATAGAATTTTTTTTTTATTCTGTGTATAGTTTGTTGCTGTTTTTGTTTGTTCTATATGCTTGTGTATTTGTGTATGTTCAGTGTTTCCCAACCAAGGCATAACAGCAGTTCGGAACCACTTGAAATGCAAAACTTAAGCAAAAAATATGATGAACACATTTTTCAAATAAGCAAATACTGAGGACAAATAGCCTCATTTATGGAGACTGCAACATGTTACAGTTGTACATGTCAGACATTTCACAAATTACCATTAACACCATTTTCAATTAAATTAGATATAGAAAATTTTTCAACTCAAAATATTTTTTATTTAAAAATTTTCCTTTTCAGCAGCTTTAACCAATTATTCATCAATCTTCTCAAATACAATAAAATGAAATGTTCCTTATCTTCAGTTATTACACATTTACCTTAGAAAAAGCATCTTACTGCAATTAATAATACTGTCTAGAATAAAATGAAAAATACTTAAACATAATCTCTATGTCAATAAACAATTATAATTACCAAAGATTATACTGTAAACTGATATAATAAAACTTAATTTGGAATAATATTAAATGAAGTGACAACATAAGCAAGTACTCTGTAATCATATATAATGAAAATATCTATGACTAACAGAAAACATAACCCCAAAAATCTGCAACGTTACAAACTGGCAACAGTGTGTTTGGTATGGGGCTCTTTGATTAATGTGTTATCATTTTCAATGTACCTGTGGTACATGTTTACTCATAAACCATTTGCATTTAGGTTTTTAGCAAAGTTGTTTTGAAAATACAATCTCCTTAAATTACAAACCTGCAGAATTATTGCCATTAAAATATTTCATAGACATCAACTAGATGTCTGGGAGCATTATCGAGTAAATGAAAACATTTTATGTCTTTTGTTATGATGGCCACGTAGTATTACAGTACTTGACATCATTTTTGTTGTTGTTTGTTGAGTAAAATAATGCACAATATCCTAGGTTACTGTGACACGTGTAAATGCAATAAATTGTGGAATTACACTAATCATACACATGTCTTGAGCATCCATAGTTTTTTCTTACTTGCAGGAGTCCTTTAACCATATTATCCATGGATAATGTCGGCCAACTGTATATTACAAATTATAATTGTAGCAATTCTATGTAAGAATGTTTGACAGAAAAGATAAACTATAATCTTCAAGCAAACTACTGACAAATAACAAAAAGTGATACTATGAACATACAAAACAATTTCATCATTCTTGAAACTGTCATCGTACCAACTCCCCTCGATTTTAGCCCTGTCCTGGCGACTACCCAGCAGTACTCAGAGAACACCCCTAGTACTTATGTGAGTGTAAGGACATGGGAGCAGGGTGGAAAAGCAGTAAGGAAAATTGGTGGCCCATTTAAAGTTTGCAACAGAAACATGACACCACAAACTGGTACAGCGGTGCCTGACCATGTAACATCATGTGCTCTCGATCCATTCAAGGTGGCAATGTCACACAATCTCTGCCCCCTAAATCAAGACAATTTAATGTTCTTTTAATTTTTTTAACTATGTTCAACACTAGGAAAGGGTGATTCGATTTTGGAATGTAAGAATTAACGTTTCATTGTTTCAGTTTTGTTTTAGGTTGAAGTGTTTTNGGAAAGGGTGATTCGATTTTGGAATGTAAGAATTAACGTTTCATTGTTTCAGTTTTGTTTTAGGTTGAAGTGTTTTGTGTAACGGTCGCAGGGATACTTGGAGAGGTTGCCTTCAGGCCGCCATGTTGCCAGCCTGGAAGCAGCAGCAGTAAAGGATGTACATGCATCCTGTAGGGGCTTGCACATCAAGTTTGGGCCAACTAATATTCATACTTGGAAAAGTTAACTAAATAATCTAATTGGTTAAAATTAGAGTAAGAAAAAGTTAACTGATAAAGTTATAAGTTGAGTTCCATGCAATTTAATTGATTAAAGTTTAAGTTAATACAGAATTAACAAATTAAAGTTAAAAGTTAAAAAACATGAAAATTTTACAGTTAAAATAAAGTCTCAAAAAAGTTTTTTGTCGATGTTTATTCAAAACATAAAAAAACACAATTTACAGTCCCTGAAAAAAGTTACCACAACTTGGTTCCTGGATGCCAAATAAGATAAGCCTACTAATCAAAATGATTTGAAATAAAATATCTAAAGTAAACTCTTATAGCACAATTTAGCACAAAACCTGAAAACAGTGACTACAAAAAATAATCGTAATACACAGCATGCCGCACGAGAACCATCAACTGTGCAACTGTGATTTTTGCGTAGTGAGAGATTGTATCAATAGATTGTGACAATGGCATCTCGCCTATCTCACAATCGTGTTGCGTGTTACTAACGATCTTGGATTCAGTACATAATTTCAGTGTATCAATCTGTATATTGTGGTGTGCAACTCATCGGTCGTCAAATACGTTGCGTATTTTTAAGAAGTTTGTCACAATATTAATGGCATTTGCATATATTACGTTATCTTCAGCCTCCAGGCAATTGCAAAGTTAACTAACGTTAGTTTTAATCGTTAACAAGATATTTTAATGATTAAAAGTTAATTCTTTTTAATATTAACTAACAAGTTTAAAATTACACACTTTTTTACGATTAATTTTAATAGTTAACCCCAAGTATGCTAATATTTTACTTTGTCTGCATTTTTAAATATTACAGGAACTTATTTGAGCAAGTCTACCAAGGTGAGAATGTTCCAGCAGTCCTTTTTTTAAGATGATGTTGCCAGGAAAAAAAATGCCTTAGAGCTATGCTCCTAAATCTGTAACAGAATGGAATTTTGTTTATTGATTTTTTCAACCCAGCCAGGCTGTTTGGTAAAAAAAATTGTTAACTATCCTACACTCCAATAGGGGTCACATGATGTATTACAGTACTGTATACAACATGTCAGGACAGCATATATTACAGAACATTTGTTCAAACTGTTTAAATTGTATCAATGTAGCAAACGCATTATGCATAGATGCAAATTAAGAATGGAAACTGTGTTACTGATTTGAAAAATGTTCGCTCTTCTCAAGGCCATGTCATTGTGTGTTTAATGATATTATTTCACAAATACAATAAATTTGACATATATGAGTTTTCAGCACTTTGTTGTTTTATTGCAGATGAACAAATATCCTGACTGTGCCAATTGCATTGTGACTTCCACTAATAGCACAGCTGAAAACACTGCAGTGAGAATTATTTTTTGTTATGGTCCGAGGTTAATTACTTTTTATTATGTTCGTAACTATGTGCCAGAGTTCAGTATTTTTTTGGGACTTTCATGTCCTACAGACATCCTATAATAAAATAAACATAACCATAAAAACCTGCCACACAATTGATAAAAACAAAAACATCTATTCAGTAACAATTAAAAAAAAATTAAAAACTGTGATATGAGTAACCCAGTCACTGAAAATCTATTTTCTATGTTTAGAGTATTTCTTCAAATTAATTTTTTTTGACTGGGTACCTGTTGCTGTATCAATTTTTTTTGTTGTTATTATGGAGTTATTTTGATTTTAAAGGCAGGTTTCTAATTTGGTTTTACTGATTCCATAATTATTTTCATTCTCTTTTGTAGTCGACTTAGGCAATGGAGAACATCTAGGAATGTGACTCAATCATACCTTTGACATCAAAACATCAAAATTCAAAATCAGTTATTACCATAATACAGGATGAGTATAAAAGAATACCCAAAACTTTGAAGGTCTATAATACCAAAACCAAACACCCTACAACCTTGGTTGATCTATCAATGAACCGTGTAACTGTGAAGTTTGTTTACCATATCTTCATAAATGTTCAATGTGACCACAACCAAAAGCCCAAACGACATCTACGCGATAATCAAATCAGTTCCATGCTCTTGTCAGCATGTCCAGTGTTATGGTTTGGATGGCGTTCGTAACTCTCGGTTTGAAATGGTGAGGTGGTAGCGAACTTGCATTCGACACGCCAACGTGAAGAGAACGTTCTGATCTTTTCTTTATGGTGCGTCACCCCATTGGCACCTAGCTGTTCACGGATACCTGAACGAGACGTTGCCGCAACGCTGGATTGGTCGAGGAGCAGTTAGTTACCAGGCTCTTCATAACTGACCCCCAAGGAGCCTGGATCTAACCCCGTACAATTTTTTTCTATGGGGGTACATAAATGATCAAGTGTTTCATCCACCATTGCGGCTAACATTGACGACTTCAAAACGAATATTACGGATGCTATCCAAACCGTAACACCGGACATGCTGACAAGAGTGTGGAACGGGTTTGATTATCGCGTAGATGTCGTTTGGGTTTTTGGTCGTGTAAGCAACTCTCGACGTGTGGGGTGTCTCATTGTCCTGCTGGAATTGTTCACGTCCGTCGGAATGCACAATGGACATGAATGGGTGCAGGCGATCGGACAGGATTCTTAAGTATCTGTCACCTGTCAAGAGTCGTATCTAGACGTATCAGGGGTCCCATTTCATGCCAACTGCACACGCCCCATAACATGACAGAGCCTCCACCAGCTTGAACAATCCCCTGTTGACATATAGGGTCCATGGATTCAGGAGGATGTCTCCATACCCGTACACATCCATCCACCTGATACAATTGGAAACGAGACTCGTCAGACCAGTCATCAACAGTCCAATGGCGGTGTTGGTGGGCCCAGGCAAGGCGTAAAGCTTTGTGTCGTGCAGTCAACAACGGTACACGAGTGGGCCTTCGGCTCCAAAAGCCCATATCAATGATGGTCCGTTAAATAGTTCACACGCTCGCACTTGTTTATGCCCCAGCATAAAATCTGCGCCAATTTGAGAAAGGGTTGCACGTCTGTCGCGTTTAATGATTCTCGTCAGTCGTCGTTTGTCCCGTTCGTTCACAATCTTTTTCAGGCCGCAGCGATGTCGAAGATTTGATGTTTTACCGGATTCCCAATATTCAGGGTATACTCGTGAAATAGTCGTATGCGAAAATCCAAATTTTATAGCTACCTCGAAGATGCTATGTCCCATCTCTTGTGCGCCATTTATAACACTATGTTCAAACTAACTTACATCTTGATAACCTGTCATTATAGCAGCAGTAACCGATCTAGCAACTTTGCCAGACGCTTGTTGTCTTATATAGGTGCTGCCGACCGCATCGTGTTACTCTGATTGGCTCCATACCTCTGTTGTTTGCATATGCATGCCTATACCAGTTTTTTTGACTCTCCAGTGTATAACAAACATCAAATGTGTCTACATGGAGCTTTTTTTATCCTCCATTTTGTAAAATATTGCCACATGAATAAATAGTTTTTAAATAATATCTCAGGAAACAATTAGCCAATTCCTACGAAATATGGCAAACAAGTAGTATTGTGGTAGGTAATGTTAACCCATATGTTTTAGGGACACTTATTTTCAAAATGGTGACCATGTAGATATTTTAGTTTTGTATGTTATATTGTTGAAACCATGTAATAAAATCCAATGAAACTTTATATGATGGCTGTATACACTACAACAATCAAATGTGTACACACCAAATCTCTTTTGTTGGCCATTTTATAAAATAGTATTACTTGAAAATTAAAATTATGTGATCTCCGAAAAACAACCAATTTCTACCAAATTTGGCAAACAAATAGCACTATGGCATGCTACATTTGAGATGGTCTGAGACACATTTTGAAAATGGCAGCCATATAAACATTTTAGCTCCAAATTGCACTATGGCACGCTACGTAAACTAATAAATTTTGAGATGGTCTGAGACACATTTTGAAAATGGCAGCTATATAAACATTTTAGCTCCAAATTTTTTATATATTAAACTACAAAACCAATTTTAACTTAAATTTTTTAACTGTCAGTATCAGTTATATCCATAAAAATTGTCTATGCAAAGCCTCATTTCTCTGCCATTTTGCAAGATAGCCCCACATGAAATAATATAGTTAAGCGGTATTTCTGGAAACACACAACCAATTTCTTTCAAATTTGGCAAATAATTTGTAGTGTGGTAGGCTATATTTAATTTATATGTTTTAAGTATGTATGCCTCTTATTTTCTGAATGGCATGTATACAAACATTTTAGCTTAGTGTGCTATATCTACAAAACTATGTAACAGATTTAAATTTAACTTTGTATATTATATCTATGACAATAATCAAATGTGCTAATACATATATAAACTTTTTGCCCTCTATTTAATAAGATCGTCACATGATTAATGGAGCTTTTATACCATATCTCAAGGGCCAATCAACCAAAATGCATACAGAGATCCTCCTTTGCTGGATTTTTTTGTAAAGTAGGGGTCAGGTGAGTAAACTGAACATTGTCATATTTGCAGAATAATTCAACTAATTTCCACAAAATTTTGCACACCTACAGAAGGCTAAGTAAAGTAACATGATTTAAATAAGACCAAATAATAATTCTAAAAATGGCAGCCATATAAATATTTTCATATGTTTGGCATATCTATTTAACAATTTCAATTAAACTGTTTATGCTAACATTATCTATTACATAGTGCACAGAGCTTCTTTTTAAGCAATTTTGTAAGATAGCCCCATTTAAGAAAGTAAGGTTTATCTACCTATCTCGGAGACAATCAACCTATTTCCATCCAGTTTTTCACACAAGTAGCATTATGGTACGCCATGTATACTTATGTGTTTTAGTGGCCCAGAAACTTATTTTCAAAATGATGGCCAAGTAAATATTTTAGGTTAGTCAACCATATCATTCCAAACATTACACTGATTACATCCGAAGTTGATGCTTCGAATCCTACCTACGTGATGCAGTTGATTACAACCTAGCTTAATTTTTTGAGTTTTTCTGAATTAAAATCAGGGTAACTCGTGTATTTTAATTGTCTTTCTACTGTTTCACATGTCTCTGGTTTATTCTCTAATGATATTGCTGTCAATGAGACTTCAACGCCTACCTACCATCTAAGCTTTCTAGAACTTCACTAAAATTTATTTGCACCCATGTAGAGGAAAGTAGGCTCATTAGTTATTCGTAAATTCTTGTTATATAATCTTAGAGCGTAACTTGGTTAACATATATACATATAAAATTATGTCTCTTGTGTTTTTTTTTGTCAAAGCAAGTGGTGCTTGTTGTACATGATTTTAGGTTCCAGCTTGGGATTCCATTGATGGCTTATGGCTTAATGTTTTGTTAACAGGAGGGGCCATTATAGATGAAATCAGCAGTTAAAATAATCAGTATCGGGGAAGGTACTATCTCAGAATTCACCTAGAGTAATTTCAAGAAGCCACGAAAAAATTAAATCAGGGTGGCCAGACTTGAGATTGAATCTGGATCCTACTGAATGAGAGTCTACTATAATATTAACTGACATAAAAATTGGAAAAATTAGTAGTCATTCTGAATGAATAATTAATGCCTTAATTTATACTCCAAATGCAGTTTCAGCACACAGTAGGATATTTTAAAGTACCACCTTGTAAAAGAATGCTTAAATTCAAGTTGGTGATAACACATAAAAGGGTTTTTTTTTATACGAGTCAATTGTGGGGAAAATGTATTTACCAACACTTAAAAAATCTTAGCTTGTGGGAGCTGGGTTAGTATATAAAGGATATAATTACTTTCAAATTTAAATTTAATGCCAAGTAGATGAACGGTCATGTTATTAGCCAAGTAGTGAATTACAAGTATTTCCATGCAACAATGTCATAAACATAAAGTAACTTTACTGATTCAAAAAGCAGAAAACAAAATTGTGATGTTAAATTTAAAAACTGGCCTAGATATATAAATGGAAACTCATAGAGAGTTTTAGATACTACCATCGGTTTATGTTAACGTGATTTAAAGCTATCAGGAATAAACATGATTCTTAACATGTGTAATCTTTGTAAAAACCACTATGCATGGATATAAAAATACAAACTTGTATAAGTTTTAGACATTACCATGTGTTCTGTTGAAACAATTTAATACTATTAAGGAAAAAATTTGATTTTTCAACATAAGTAATCTTATTTGTACAGAAAATATAGTGGCACTTGCTTAGAGTTAACACAAATATTGCATCCATCAATTCAGTGTGTGCGTGTGCGAGTGTGTGTGTCATATATATATATATATATATATAATACTTTTGCAAATATCATTAAATTTGTTATGACTATTGTGAAACTCATAACATTCTCCCAAAATAAGTACTCATGCCACAGGATACCACAAAAAAATGTAAAATGCTACGTATCCTTTCGTAATAATCTCAACTGATAACACCACAAACAAGAATTCTATTTGTCTGTGAGCTCAAAATAATTGATTACAGAACACCATCATAATTTAAGAATGAAAAAGCTTTAACAACCACCGGAAAAAAGCATTGGAATTTTAAATGCATGTATTCATACACATGAATCATTATTTGACAAAAAAATTTACCTGCATATTAATTACGAGAAACATAGTTGAAAAAATTATTCGTATAACATTAACTTACGCTATGGAAGATGGAGACAAACCACTAGTTTATTGCAAATAGAAAAATTATTCAAGATAGAAAACTGTCTAGATATCATGTACACTAACAAAGACCAGACTACTGCAAAACTGTTAGCTATTTCTTTATTAGAGGTAAGAGGTTTTCTCGCCCTTCTTTTGCAATACATTTTTGTGAGCTAACTGTTTTTTTTTTACTTAAGATTATTATCTGTCATATCAGAATTAATTAAAAAGGCCACATTGTGTTTATTACCCATAAATCCTGCCATTTTCAAGGGTGCAGGAATTTATACATCAAATTTCAATCAAAATATTGCAATACTTGACAGGTGAGCAACGCACACAACACAAAGTATGCTATTGATGCAGCAATGTCTGGATGATTGTTCCTAAGAGGGAAATCTTACTGTGTAAGTGTTGCACAAAAGAGTTTTAGTTTCCCAGTACAATAAAAGTAAACATCTGTAAAATAACTTCAGATGTCTGTATTTCACATTAACTGTACATTTAACTATAATAAATTTATATACTTATACTGTACTATGTTATACAAATAAGCATCTGCCAAAACTACAGTACAGACAAGATATACGTAAGTATAACACAAGAAATTGTAAGAGTATCAAAGCATCACATTATAAACTTGTAAATTGTTGAAAAGTTACGAAGTATAAGATCTAAAATTTTACAATAAGTTGCCTTTAGAATTAACAGATATGCCATAAAATACATTTGTATGAAAGCTATACAATTTATTACTATAACTTTTTATTCAATACAAAAATATTTAGAAAATAATTTTTTTTATTAAGTATATCATTTTTAATAATTTGTTTAATTGATTAATTGTATAATTCACATTTATATTTTATTTCTATATTTTATATACATATCTTGTCATTGTCTATTGATATAATTGCTTAATGACAAAAAATTAGATAAAGTAAATTTAGTTTTCATGCATAGAAACATGCAATTGCTGAACATATTTAAAGAAAAATGACTGTCATCATATTCAGGCATTGAAAAAACAGATGCTGTCCTCTTAATTTGTGTGGTGAATATTCTATCCCTGAATGTTATTTATAACTGCACAAGTGTATTAATGATCATATGAAAGTAAATATTAAATACCTTGGTAGGACACACTCAAAAAAATCTACAAAAAAATTATGCGCAGGACTTGCTATTTAAATAATTTTCACCTCGTGGTGGAAGGACACAAGGTGAGCTGGAAATAGATTTCAAATCAGGCTTTCAAAAGTATTTCATCAACTATAAACCTACTAAGTTACATACATAAACATTTTGGTTGTTACGTTCATTATAAATAACATTCCGTTCATAAAAAAAAATTGTATCACAAAAAATTAACAATACTGTTCCTTCATGTTTGTATTTCTGCTTGGAACTTCAATAATCAAGCATTTTAAAATAATTTTTAAAAATGTCAAGGTTTTTCATTAGTATTTAACAATGACTTCATCTACACTTCTTAAATACAGTACATATCTTACAAAGATATTTCCTTTAAGTATTGAAAAGAATGTGCTACCTTTGGAAGATGTTGTTCAAGGTTCCACACTGCTGGATTTGTCAGCCCAAGAAGAACTTCCATTGACTGACGTTGCAATCTCTTCTCACGGCGCCGCTGTTTACTGGCTGAAACTGTGTTGTTTTGTGCAAACAGTTCACAGAAGTGAACAAAGTCAAGATCTATGTGATATCCATATGGGCAGCACTGGCATCTGTTTTTGATATCATCAGTGTTGCTGACATTCATTGTAGATGGATTACTGGAATAAATTGGACCTACAAAGAAATAAAAATTAAATTTAATTTAATTCATTCAGAAAACACAAATATCACAAGACTAAAAAAGGTAATACATTAGTAAAATAACTCCAATTATCCGAACTCCGACTATCCGAATAGCTGATTATCCGAATTCGCAAAATAATGATTCAGTCTACGCGCACTATTGTCCTTCCCTCCGCGAAGCTAGTGTAGGCGCCGAACATTATTGGGATGATGAGTCACCGTCAAATAGTGCAGTTCTATTATTGGCTGTCGTCCAACGCCAGGTGGCCGGCCCGGCCCACCTGTCACTGTTCGTTTTGATTAGTCAGTCAGTGTGACCCTGTTTTGTTCGTGACGGCGTCAGTGCGTTGTTTTGTCTGCGAGTGCGTTTCGTTGTTCACCATGGCTTTTAAAAGAAAACATGTTGTGTTATCGTTAGTGGATAAACTAAAAATTATAGAGCAATCAGATAAAGGAGTTATGGGTAAAAAGTTGGCTGAGATGTACGGTGTTGGACAATCAACGATTTCAGACACTAAAAGGAGTAAACCTACACTTTTAAACTTCATGTCAGTGCTTGAAAACGAATATGGAAGTTCTTCAAGAAAATCAATGAAGGCAGTAACAAACAAAGATTTAGAAGATGCCGTTTTCAAGTGGTTTTTGCAGCAATGTTCTATGGGAAACCCAATTTCGGATCCGATTCTTTGTGAAGCTTGGTTTTTCATCCTTTAAAGCAAGTAACGGCTGGCTAAGAAATTTTAAGTACAGGCACGGTGTCCGTGAATTAGATTTAAGTGGCAAGAAGATATCAGCAGACTCCAAAGCTGCAGAAGATTTTATTGAAAAATTTCAAGTTGTAGCAGACTCCTACGATCCTGAGTTTTTGTACAACGCCAATGAAACTGGTCTTGTTTGGAAAGCTCTGCCTAAAACCACTTTCGCATCTAAAAGGGAGTGTAGTGCTCCAGGACAAAGTTAGTAAAGACCGTGTTATGGCGCTTAACTGTGCGAACTCTACGGGAAGCCATAAAATACCCCCTTCTGTAGATAGGGAAGTCATACAGCCCAAGAGCATTTAAAAATGTGAAAAAGCTTCCCCTCTTTTATAAAAACCAACCCAAGGCTTGGATGACTGCACCATTGTTTACCGAGTGGTACAACAAAATTTTCATCCCTGAAGTGAAAAAGCACCAAAAATGTCTTGGAAAAGAAGGCAGTAAAGTGCTTTTAATTGTTGATAATGCACCAACTCATCCCACCAAAGAATTGTTGGAAAGAGGGAATGGCCAGTTTAAAACAATCTTTTTACCGCCAAACGTCACAAGCTTATTGCAACCAATGGACCAGTCTGTTATCGAAACCATGAAATGCCATTACAGAAGGCAACTTTTAAGGAATTTTTTGGTAGAGGGCAAAGACGAAGAAGGTATGTTGGCTAACCACAAAAAAATAAATTTGAATGATTGCGCTTACATGGTGGCGGAAGCTTGGAGCTTGGTTAAGGCAGTCACATTAAGACGTGCGTGGAACAAGTTGAAAGGCATATCAACTGAAGAAGAGAAGGGAAAGAAGAAAAAGGAAAAAGGTCAAGAAAAGGAAAGGGAAGAGACAGGAGAAGATGAGGATGACGTGTCACTAAAGGAATTCAGAAACATTCTTTTGAAAATTCCTGGATGTTCAGAAGTTAGTGCTGAAAATATAGGAGAGTGGATGGTGTATGATTCGTCAGACCCTGGGTTTCAAATTCTAAATGATGATGAACTTATTGAAAGTGTCGAGGAAGAAGATGACCTTAATGTCGAAGTTGAAGGAGACACGGGACCATCAGCTAGTGAAGCATTTGCCGGCCATGAAACTGTGTTGAAGTGGATGGAGCGTCAGCCCGAGTGTGACCACATGCAACTTCTCACTGTCAAGCAAATGCGCAACTTGGCTGTCCGAAAACGGATGAAGACAGTCAAAGAGTGTACTTTGACCGAGATGTTCAGCAAGCAATGACTCATTTACAGTACGGTACGTACTACATACTGTACTAATGTACAGCACTTGTAAGTACGCTTAACATGTAAAAGTGNACAGTACGGTACGTACTACATACTGTACTAATGTACAGCACTTGTAAGTACGCTTAACATGTAAAAGTGTTGCCTTATCATTTAATAAATTAAAAGTTCTTTTTATTTAGAAATAGTTTTTTCTCCCTTTTTCAACATACATACAGTAATTAATTAAAATAGACCATTTTTTCGGGAAAAATCCAATTATCTGAATTTTTGGTTATCCGAATGGGGTCCGGTCCCAATTGATTCAGATAATTGGAGTTCTACTGTATATGCAAAATGAGAAGGAACTACAGAACAGATTATACTGGTATAGTTTGTTCATGGTTACTTTCAACTTTTCTGAAGTCCTGCTAATGTTCTACTTCAAGGATATTCCTCTATTTCGTGCAAACAAAAATTAACCAAGTCTAGAAAATTACACAGAAGGGACTGCACACCGCATTTGTGCGCATTCAGTGTAATAATATTTTGCATGAGAACTATTTCTTACCATGCATTGCCAACACACCTATTCTCTCACTGTTTAAATTAATATTGATTATAAATAAAATATTATAATTTGTAGATAAAATATAAGTTAAATTTCAATTGAACCAAAAATAAGGTACTTTAACATAAGTATAAAACGTTTCTGATACATTATATATTTAGGAAATAACCACACACATCATAATTTGTGTAATTTTTCAAAGGTTAGATTCAAAAAGTGTAAAGAAACTGCAAAAAGAGACACACACACAGACTTTTTAACTGTGTAGCATTCTATGCCATTGAAGTTATTTGTTACAATTTGCATCTTTTGCAACTAAGGAAACTACCAATCATAGTTATGTATTGTTAATCTCCAAGCCATTGTCTTTCAGAATGCTTGAAGTTTTTAAGAACTTTTCCTAAAGTTCTTCTGAATCCAGGAATATATATATATCACTTTTAAGCATAGTTCTGAAGCAAATAAGTCATCCTTTTGTGTTGAAAATTTTAAAAATTAAGGGCATCCTGGTTAAGGGGAAATTACTCACATTTTCCAAATTACTTTGTGGTTCTGGGCTTCATGAGCTCACCAGAAACTATTTAAAACAAAATGTACAAATTAATGTTTGGTATTGCTTGTCCCTCTGAGTGATTCTTATTCTTTTGACAAACACTTTTTCAATAGGCCTAATATTGCAACATCTGCTGGCTGCAGAAGGCGAGCTGAATTTGGAAATGGGCAGTAGAGTCAAATATTATTTTCTTCAGAGAATACTTCAAGTCACATGTGACACTTGTGATGATCAATGAACATCAACACTACTAGTTGCACATTTGCTCTGACTAAATAATCACGAAAATGTTTTGGTGCACATCTAACAAACCACTATCAGGTTGAAAATGAATATAAAGTGAATGATTCTGAAAGTTTGTTTTGGGTTTTTCTAGTCTTTGATTAACTATTGTTTAATGTTTTAGGGTAATAGCCGACACATAAATAAAATGCTGCTACTGCAAAAGAAAGCCTTGAGAATTATAACACCCCCTTTAGGGAATACTGTAAGCCACCATTTATAAAAAAATAAGATTTTATGTGTAATAAATTTATTATATATATATTTGTGTTTACAACATGTTAAGAAAAATATTAGTGTATATGCACATAGAATGAAAATCATCCCTATAGTACTATAAACCAATTTTCCTTAGATGTTCCTTATAGCAGATTAAGTAAATGTATAAACAATTATGTTGTTATTGGACTGAGACATTTTAATAAGTTGAATGCTGAAACTAGACTATTATTATAACATTAGATTTTAAAGTTTTTATAATGAAAGCTTTTAATTGGTTTAGCATTGACAATTTTTATAATTCAGATGAATATTGTGCTATGCAATCTGTTTAATTTTAATGCTGTGTTCGTTTGTCTATTCACTTTTAATCNATAATTCAGATGAATATTGTGCTATGCAATCTGTTTAATTTTAATGCTGTGTTCGTTTGTCTATTCACTTTTAATCTCAAAGCGTATGTGCAGAATTTGTGATGTTCTCTATTGCATTTATTGTGAATGTTGGAATATAAAGTACTTTTATTTTTATTGATTTAAGTTACAGACCTGGGTGTCCTCTATGATTACAGACCTGGGTGTCCTCTATGATTACACACTGTTCACAGTAAAATTAACAGTTTTTAACTAAACTTTGAAAAAAAAAAAAATTACTGCCTTTTAACTGCTACCACTCACAGTTATGCAGACTCCCAGTTCAATTGGCAGTGAACTAAGTAAAATGGTGCTAAGACCTGAAATAATAATAATTTCAACTTGCAACTGCGCTCTGGTCAAAAGAGTTTCCTTTACTCATTTATTTTCACTCTCTAGTCCCTTCCTAAATCATCCAATCCCCTTCACCATTCACCATTACCAACTCCTCCTGCAACACATCCCACTCCCTCACAGTTCTCACCAGCATGGAGTGCCTTCCCCTTTTCATTCGCCTCTATAACTTCTGAAACTATCTACTGTTTGTACCTCCCCCCCCCCATACAGCCCTTTGGCAAAATGTCCACTTAACTTACCCCAACCTCCCACTACAATCACCACCCTCTATATCCTAATCAGCCTCTCCACTCTTCACCTGTCCCTTACAGAACCCCATCCCAACTCCATCATTAAGGATGGCCTAAAATTCCTTTCATCCCCACCTTCTCGCCTCTGCTTTCCCCATTTACCCTTAACCTACCTCACTTCCCTTCCGTCTAGCTCCCACCCCTCTTCTTCCACAAATAGGTCCCAGACTATGGCTGCATATTCTAGTATCTGTCAAATCATAGCTTTATGAGCCTTCTCCTTCACCTCCCCACTAACCCCCTTTCCCAGAATTCCCAAAGCCCTTCTTCCCTTTGATACCGCTATCTAGACTTGCTTTTTACATTTAAAGTCACTCCAAATTATTACTGCCAGGTACTTTTACTCTGAATCTGCTTCTATCTGCTGACTTTGACATTTATAAGTGCATTCATACCTTCCCCTCTTTCCAGTAAACATTACAATTTTTGGTTTTCGTACACTAATTTTCATTTTATTCCTTTCTATCCATTTCCTCATTTGTTCTCCATGGAAATTATTCTCCCCATATACTTCTGCATACAGCACACAATCGTCCATAAACAACCTCACTTTGCCACCCACTGTTATCCCCAGGTCATTAGCCATAATGGTAAACAAGGGGCCCTGCACACTGCCCTGTAGAACCCCTGATGTAACCCCAGCTACCTCCAACAAGGACTCCCCCACTGTCACCCTCTGTTTTCTCCCCCTCAAGAAGTTCCCCATCAAATCCACTACTCACTTATCATCCAGCAGCTCATCCACTTTTTGTATTAAAATCTTGTGGGGTACATAAGGCCTTCTCAAAGTTTATAAAGCAAGCATCCACCTGCTTCCTCTCATCTACTGCCTGCAACAAATCCTCAAGCAGTCCAGCCAGTTGCATTTCACATGAGTAACCTGCCCCAAAATCATGTCATATTACAAGCATGATCTTCAAATTTATTGCAAAATAAGCTGGTATTTTTTTCTTTATTGAGTATCTGAGTACTAATTGGCATAACACATTAAGCTTCCTAACATAAAGTGGACATGTCCATGGCAATGCTAATTTCACGTTTCTGGGAAGGACACAAAATGAGGAGAAAATTAGATCTTTATCAGGTCTTTCGAAAATGTTCAGTTAACCGTGAACAGCCTGCAACTACTTTTATACCATCATATTATCTCACAATTACATGCCAAATTATTACTTTTGAAGCCACTAAAATTATTAAATATTTGAAACCAATGTTGACATAACTTGAATTATGGTTGTAATATCTGGACAGGCTCTTTTAATAAGAAATATAATTCAGCATGTGTAACTGTGCATGTTTGTTGTGCTCAAATGGTCACCAAATACAATGCCTTGATATGAAACCACCCAATCTGATGAGTGCCATAACCCAAGACAGTAATAAAATATTGCTGTGCTAAAAATTAAAACAATTCTTTCAACATTTAGTTTTTGCCCATAAATCTATATTACTTGTGTATTTTATCTTAGGGATGGGTGATACACGAAAAAATAGATACCAATACAGTATCAGATACATCTCACAAACTGATCTGATACATCTTTGTATTAGTAATTTAATGCAGAAATACTTGGTATTAGGTACTGATATACAAATAAATAAGTTTATTCCTTTTACAATATTTCAATCCACGTATGTATTTATAGCACTTATTTAATTTATTAATGAATAACTAAATTTATACTGTACGAAACCATAATAATATAACAGTAACAGGCAACAATAATAATAGCAGGTCTAATTTAATTAGCATGATAGGGCCTAAAATACAATTACAGAACATATTAATTCTAAGCATAAAGCAAACTTCTGAAATAAAATAATACAAAGAATGAATTCACTTTTACAGAAACAGGAAGTAAGTACAAAATAAAATAAGTCAATAAGTCCCTTACTCAGTACAAAAAATGTAGGGACTTGAAAATTCTTGTGCAAAAAAACTACATTCTGCACAGCAGATGTTAATTTGATTCATGTGGCACTACATATCAGTCAAGATGTACTAAAATTACTCTCACTGTACACAGATCTGCGAGGCACACCTATATAAATTTTGGCAATATTTTTAAGAAGTGGTACTGAAGTGCAGATTTTCCAAAAACTCAACGTGTCCAAGGTATGTGGGAGAACTGGTTCCTGCATAAATGCTTCAATTTGCACCAGCAGAAATGCATCAATTTGCATTTCACCAGAGTCGGAAGTTTAAGGTGATGATCCACTGTCACTATTTTGATTTATTAAGTCATTCTGTAGTAAAATAGGTCACATGTGGGCTTACTACCACCAGCATTGTTCACCAGTTCATTCATAGCAATAATGGTATAATTTGGATCTTCGCAAATGCTGTTGGCACTGATTTTGGACTTGAGAAATTTTGACAGCTGCTTCAGCACGAGCTTTGAGAAAAACTCTAAAAACGAATTATATATTATTAGCACAAAAAATAAACATGCACACACACAAACAATGGTGAACAAGAACTGATAGAAAATGTGTGCTTACTTGTCTTTACTTCTCAAGAATAAAGCAATGTAGCAATGGCATGTACCTCTAATGATTTTAAGTTAAAAAATTTCAGATTCATTGTTGCAAGCAGCTCCTTGGAGAATGTTTTGATAATTATTAAGTTTAGGGGCTTTTCTGAAAAACACAAAAAAAATTCAAAATTATGATATATTTCCACTCTACTAATCACGTAGAACACGAATATACTAGGGGCATTAACGTCCAACTAATTTTGTAATATGTGACCACCTAACCTAACAGAACCTAACCCCACGATGGGTGAATCATTATTTTACATTTTCAAACTAACCTAAGATTGTTGGGTTTTACACTAAACTAAGAATGTAGGATTGTAGGGATTTAAAGGAACCGTAAAACACACCAAAATAAGGTAAATTGACTCACCTAGGTAGGGGGCTGGTATAATTCCTCTGACGTTAATAAACGTATACAAACATATTTTGCAAGTTTTTTAAATATGTTCTACTTATTTTAATATTACGCCCTCTTGAATATGAACAAGGTAATANCAAACATATTTTGCAAGTTTTTTAAATATGTTCTACTTATTTTAACATTACGCCCTCTTGAATATGAACAAGGTAATATGTGTAGAACCCATTAATGCAACTTTTGTTGGTCTAGGACGTTTCTTTCAGAAACGTAAACAAACTGGCTATACTGCTCATTTCGCAATTTTGTTCAGTTTTTTTTAAATATGTTGTACTTATTTTAAAGCTACGCCCCTAGTATATTCGTGTTCTATGTGATTAGTAGTGTAGAAATATATCATAATTTTGAATTTTTTTTTAGTTTTTCAGAAAAGCCCCTAAACTTAATAATTGCCAATGTTTTAATTCCAAGATGTTCCAAAAAATTTGGCAATAAATTTTTAAAGCTGTTTACAAGGGGGATAGCACCAGCAATTGTTGCTGTTTCCTTCACTGGTAAGAGCTTTTGTTGCTTCCCAGAATAATTTCAAAATCTGCACATTGTTTTCAATTAAATCTTAATCCTGATTGCTTAGTTCCAAGACAGAACTTAGGTGCAGAGCCTGACAAGCAAGTGTAAGAGCTTTCCTCTGTTCACAAATTCTTTCCAGCATCAAAAATATACTCTCCCACTTTGTTGGTTCATCTTGTACAAGGCAATGTGTAGGAACTTCCAAATCATTTTGGGCTGCAGTGAGGCTTTCTGTGGTATTTACTGAATGGTGAAAGAGAGACACAATTATTCTTACTGTACTTACAACAGTAGTCACACTTTTCAGCTTTAGACATGCACTGTTAACAACAAGTTGTAGTGAATGCACCAAACATCTGATAGAGGTGATACCAATTTGAAACACTGTACATTTCATATAAGCAGCATTGTCTGTGATTATGGCAGTGATTTTGTCCATTTGCTGAAACATTCTCGTAAGTTAATTTTAATATTGGCTGATGTGTATGAATCACCAGAAAATGGACAAACTTCTAGCACAACACGTTCAAATTTACATTCATCACTACAAAGTGCACAGTTACACTTAGAAAGTAATTTCCTGCCCAAGATGTCCAAATATATTTTGTAACAGAGAGAGCATCAGATGTAGAAACTATGTTAGGAATTTTTACTTTGACTTTTTCAGCCATTTCTGGGATAATTTTTGTTGCAAGCACTTTGCTCAAAACCATTTCGTACCTGCCTTCCAAGGGAGAAATTAATTTACAAAAACCAATGTCTTCTATAACACTCAAGGGCTGTAAATCAACACATAACATTTCAGCTTTCTTTCCCGATATTTCTCTGTTCTATAGGCTGCATTTTGCAGATTTTTTTTTCTTGTTGATGACTTTTGTTATTGTTATTTGTTCAGTTTCTAATTAGTTGATCTGCTGTCACAGGTTGATGCACTTGTTGAACATCCCAGAATGCCATCAATTCAAATGTGTGCAGGGATTTATGTTGAAAAATGTGGTTTTATCACCACCACATGAAATTTGAGCATGACACAAAAGGCATTATGCCTTCGACGAGCGCACAGCGGCAACTTTAAAATGTTTCCATACATCACTACAGCTTGTAAAACTGCTAGTCTATAAAATTTGAATTTATTGAATAAATTTACAAGCACATATTTCTCCCATCAATAATAATTACAACGGTCCAAGCACATTCACAAGTTTTACCACCATCCGTAACAAATAAGTTGAAACACTAAAAATAGTTAGGCCATCACTTTAAATTAAAATGAAATCTATATTACAACAAGACGTCCCTCATTTTAATGTTTTTAATTAATAATAAAATATAAATAGAAAAATGAAAACAAACATGTAGTAGCAAAATGAGTTGTAATAACCTCATATCATAGATCTATCAGTAATTTTTTTTTCTTTTTTCGCAAGCATAGGTGTACGTGTCAACGTGTGAGCGGTATGCAGTGATACAAATGAAATGGCCTACACTATATGCACAATCGATAGTTGCGCTGCTTTCTGAATTCCGACCAGGTCGATGTACATAGTGTACATACTGTGCTTTGTTAGGCTCTTGCAGGTATCTATAGCTTACTACAAAAACATGTCATAACCTATGGTTGTAACAATATCTTATATCTGTGCATATATGTTTACATTTTCCTGGTGTTTTGTCAGTGTGTTACACACAGAGGTATGATAGATAATAGAATAAAAACCATTAAAATTGTCGCCAGTCCCAAAATATTTTTTCACAAATCTAGCGTTTGTTAGTGGATTTTGTTTCTCGTCTTTGTGTAACATAATCATTACTATTGATGGCAATCACATAAAAAGTCCGGTTGAGGTTTGCACAAACATACGTTTTAGGCAAGTTCATTAGTATCGCTAGAGAAGTCATCTATGAATACAGATAATGAATACAGATACATTAATGAGTACACCTAAACATCCCTATTTTATATGAAAATATAACTGACAAGCATTTAGTCACTTCTGTATGTTTTTCAAGTGCATGCAATTCATTTGATTATACCATCCAGTGACTAGTTTTGAAAATAAATTGTTAATAGTCTTGTTTAATTCAATAAATCCATAACAACACACAGAACAAAACAACACAACAATAGACTCAATCATGCAATTACAACAAAGAATAAATTCCAATGTAATGGATGTGTAATAAAAAATAACCAAAACTACATTGCCCTAATTTATGAAATGAAAGATGACGACACAACATTTGATGCACAAAGGTTAAACATAAGCATGGCTGTGAAAAAAGTGCTTGGTGTCAAATATTGAGCATCCAAAATTGACATTGGAGAAGATTCAGACTGTTATAATTTTTTCTGGGATACATCATAGACAGACCTTCCATTGTTTGAATGTGTTACCCACTCCATTTGTAACCCAGCCACACTATGCGAACAGCACATGGAACTTGTGGTCATATCAGTTTAGAATACTTTTTCAACTTTTCACCATGTGTTTGCTATGTTTTTATAGGCTATTCATTGTAAAGTGAGCACTTTTGAAAGCTCTCTCATTTGGAATAATAGTCAATAAAAAATTATATTTTATCGTTTGACTTTAACTGTCAAGTGTGGTGGAATATACACACTGTGTTTATTACTTACATGACAATATTCATTTATAAAGATTTTTAAAGGATAAAATATGGCAGAAAGGAAAAAGTAACTAGGGCCTCAAAAGTGGTCACTTTACTGTGAACAGCCAATATCTTTACACGCTGTGTGCTATATCATTTAAGATATGTATTTTTTTCTTTCAATGTACTAAATTAGTAATCTCAATAGTAAAAGCATTGTATGTACAGAAATCAATACAAATTGACCCAAATGCAATATATTATGGTGGCTATTGCAAAAACAACTGTTTGCCCTCCTTCATGAAGGGCTTTACCGGTGAAAATTTCATGTTTTTAAATCTTGGCTTTTTAATGTTACCCTAATTATTGGAACCATTGCTGGACGCAGTCTAAATGAAAATCAAATGCAAAAATTCAGTGGCCAACTTAACCAGTTATATGTTGGAGTATAGCACTGGAATTAATTATGGATCCAAAGTTGGGGGGCATAGTATGGCCCCACCCTACGGCTAATGAGCAATCTTCCAACCATACTTGAGAGATAGAGATATTTTCGGGAATGCATCGAGCTATCTGACTTTGAAACATGCACCCCCCTCCCCCCTTGCATTTTTGGTTACAACTACTACTACTATTAATACAATAATAAACTTTAGTCCCTTTTATGCAGACAGGTGAATCAGGAACTTGATCTAACTGGTTATAAATTAGAAGGTATTGGCATTTACCTGGAATGGGTATGAGAAAATGCTTAGGATGAACAATCTACGGAGTGGACAGTCATGAATGAACCTATGAGCACCTAAATGTGATTAGGACATGTTATTGCATGACAAATCCACATCGTCAATAACAAGTTAAACTTGGTGTGACTTCCCACAAATATATAATCAATTCTTTTGGGTAAAAAGAGAGGGAATAATTATTAGATCTTTGAAATATGTTATAGCATGACAAGGGATATAAGAACATGCGCAGACCCCAGTGTCAGCTGGCAGTCACATGACGTGCACTTCAGGAAATGGCGGGGATTAGTCACACCGCATCTCATGGTCAAATGGAATCATTCTGGCATGGTTGTTGGGTAGTTAGAATTACACGGTACAACTTACCTCCATGGCATCTACATCAAGATTTAAGTTATGAGTTAAGTTCGGTACACCACTGTGGGGTGTGAGCATTGAGGCAGTGGAGACCGGAATTACGATGAACCCCATTGGACCCCCAAATCATATTTCTACAAAAATTCCTTGTTTACTATGACTTTCGGACCATCTTTTAAAATAGTAGTTGCGTTCAATTTATAGTTTTACTTCATTATCAAACATATTTTAAGGTATGACTTCGCGATGAGGCGAGCATCAAAATACATTGCAGGTTATGAGTACGTTACTGTAGAAAGCTAAAATATATTCCTGCCTATCAACACAATCACAAGATTAGGTGGTAAATACATGACAATACAAAGCACAAGCTTATTATTTATAATAAACAGTAATGGCCCCTAAATTATATTTGGCAAGAATTATGAAATATTTAGTTAAATTTTCTAGGTTCACTTAAAAATACACATTTGAAAAAAAATTGATAACCCTGAAAGGACCACCACAGGGCACAGTCACAGGACATGGTAGTATGAATGCAGAAAACATGAAAATATTGTACCACACCAAGCATGTATTGCAGGGGACCAACACTTGCAGGAAGCACTAGGTATGGTGTTGGACCACCCATAGCAAGGAGACAGTCAGCGATACGGTCTGGCATGGAGGCGAACAGTCGTCGAATGTTCTCCTGAGGAAAATCCTGCCACAGCTGGCGCAACTGACCCTTCAAATCCGCACTAGTTGCCGTTGGCCGAAGTTGCCATCTTATCTGGCTCCAAATGGTTATTAACGAGAGGACTGGGTACCTGGCCAAGAAAGCCTGATGAAATCATAGACAGGCTAGAAATACTTGTACTGTGTGAGGCAGGGCATTATCCTACTGGAAAATGGGGTTGTCAAGATGCACCAGGAAGGGAAGAGCATGTGGTCGCAGAATTCCCTTGATGTATCAAAGTGTCATCAGGGTTCCTTCAATCACTACCAGTGGGGTGCGGGAATCCTAGGAAACAGCACTCCACACCATGACACTTCTCGTTGAGGAGTTGTGCCACTCTACAACAAAGTGTGGATCATTGCACTGGCCAGGACATCTACAGACTCTAATTCGGCAGTCATCTGTATCCAGACAGAACACAGAACTGTGATTCATCGCTGAACACCACTCATCACCAATCCACAAGCTGCCACGCCGCGTGCTCCCGCAAATGTTACGCGTGCTTGGCAATGCTCAAGTGGTAATGCTAGACCTTGTAAGGGACGCCACAATGGCAGATCCCACTCTTCTATAGGCTATTCACCGTAAAGTGAGCACTTTTGAATGCCTTTTCAATTGGAATGATAGCTAATAAATATATTTTATTTTAGCGTTACAAATTAATTTCTGAGTGAGGGTGGAATATACACACTGTGTTCATTACTTACATGGCAATATTTATTTAGAAAATGTTAAAGGATAAAAAATGGCTGAAAGGAAACTGTAACTAGGGTCTCAAAAGTGCTCACTTTACTGTGAATAGCCTATAACTGCCTGGATATGGTACTGGTGGACACAGGCGTATCCTCAGCCACAGTGACATATCCCTGAATGGTGCGCAGCGATGCCCATGGAGTGCTTACTGCCTTTCGCACTATGAAACAATCCTCCCAGCTGGGGTCAACCTGAGCCTTCTCGATGGGCGTGTGTACCCTCCTGTTCCCACTGCGTCCAATACCAACTCACAATGCAGACAGAACAGTTCAAGTGGCGAGCAATGCGCCAAAACATCCAACTTGCCTCTCGGAGGCCAACAGTGCGGTCTCTCTCTAACTAATCCAGCTGGACAAAGGCTTGTCTAATGCACCGTCAGGGCATGTTGCACGCTCACTGAACTTGGTTCTGTGGCTCACACTGTTCACATAGCTACTAGGGCCTTATTCTGTGTGTTGCAGCGATGAATGATGGAGGAAGCTGTATGCCCCATTGTGGCACATTTTAGACTATGACTATACTGTGTGGCAACCTACGTTATACTTACTTGATTCCTTCATGGTATATAATTTTTTTTGCCATTAGCTTAATTTGAGTAAAAGTGGCTAATTAGCTAAATTTCTTTAGAATACAACATTTTAAAAACAACTCCATAGATTGTAAATCAATAATAATAATAGAGTTATTTTAAGTGTGTAGCATATATGATCAGTGGCAATAAATTATCAATTTTTCCTGAGGGTAACTATAGATTTAATGGAAGTAAGAATGTTTTAACATACATAATATTTGGAAATCAATAAAATTATATTGTGCCATAAAATTTCTTTTAGTAAGTATGAAATGAAAACTCTACCACCAAGACCTCCTTCACTCTCTAATTGGCATGGGCATAAAAACTGAGTTGTGTTAAAAAAAAAACTTTTAAAGATAGACAACCCTACTGAAAAATATGCTTTCCACACCTTTGCTGCAGAGACAAGCATGGGAGATCATTTACACTGTTCAAAACAATTAGAGGTACAAGATCTGGAACACACACATTGTAACACGAGTTGTGTACACGGTGATATATTAGGTGTCAGTAGACCATTCAAACCCTTACCTAACAGTAGTACAAATATGGTTTGTGTCTCAGTGTACACATGGATGTTGTGAACGGATGTTGTGAACGGACATTAAACACTATGTCCTAAACCAAAACAGAATTATCGTCCCACTCACGTGACATATTTTCATAAGTAAACTCTTTGTTATCTGGTATGGCCACCATGTGACCATATGATAGCCTCAGACCTTCGATGCACACTTCTGATCAGTTGAGGCACCACTGTTTGTGGTATGTTCTGCCATTCATCGACGAAAGCTTCAGAATGTTCTTGAATTGTCTGAGGGACCCTAGGATGAACGACAGACTCTGTTTAGCTTTTAGCATAAGTGCTCAATGGAACTGAGGTCGGAACTCATACTGGGCAATCCATGGTTTGATTCTGGAGTTCCTGTAGGGCAGCTTCTGGGGGCGGCTGCTGTATGCACTCTTGCATTGTCTTGTTACACTACAAACTGGGGCCTCATCCCCGCTACAATGGGCATAAAATGATCAAGTACAATGTCCTCTGTGTACCTAGCAGCAGTAGATCCGTATCGGATCACCACACTGTCCATTCGGTCGTCAATAGTGATGTCACCCCACACCATAGACCCAGCGCCAAACATGTCCAGTTTCTGGATTTCAGTGTCTGTATACTACTCTCCCCAGCAACGATACACTCGCAGACGTCCATTACACACTGCATTAGGTGAAAGCGTGATTCATCTGTGAACAGCACATTGCACCATTGTCAGAGTTGCCAGTTCCGATATGCCTGTGCAAATCGCAATAGATCTGTCTTGTCACAAGGTGCTAATTGTAGGCCTTTATGAGGCCTCCATGAACTTAAACCTGCTTCTCTAGGTCTCTTGTGAACGGTTTGGTCACTGGCATTTGCCCCAGTTGCTGCCCTCAGATCATTTTGGTCGTCCTGAGCAGTAGCACTGCGCCACCAGAATTGCATAGTTGACTACATATCTGTCGTCTCTGGCCTACAGTTTCCTCTTTATACTCTGGCCTTGTCTTCTGGTGTAAATTCCTGTTTCCCTGACTCAATTCCAAGCCCTACCAACAAGAGATTTTGCCACACAGAGATCTGCAGCCACTGCACGAATAGTACATCCTTCCTGCAACAGTGTGATTTCACAAACAGTTTCTGCTTCCATTACATTTGGACTGACTCTAGGAACATGAGCTTGTTATTTACAGACACTAGATGTCTGTGTAAGACTACATGCCTCATTGATCTGCTACTTTAGTATTCGACATAACACAATACAATTCACAACATTGTAGAGGGAATAGATATGATGGTTAACTTCATAGTCTGTTTGTCTTTGGACAGCATGTCAGAACAAGACCAAACAAGTCATAGTTTAAATATTACCTGGTTAAATGCTATAATTGACCAAAATCATGTCCCTCTAATTTTTTTGAGCAGTGTATAATGTTGCAATGTGTCTCATTGAAAAAAAGTTGTATAAATAGACGTACGTCATTAAAGCGACAAGCGCCGCAACAAGAGTTGCAGAAACAATACTCAAACAAATTTTGATAGAGGGAAAAATTAACAGGAAAACCAGTTTGACTATTTTGACATCTAAATGTAAGAAAAAAAGCACAAGAGATTAATTGAAGTAGATAGTTTTACATGTGATGCTATGTGGTGAAAAATATACAAGTTTTACACTGTGAAAAAAACTTTGTATCGCTGTTCCAAAGTTTTACGCCCTGTGTTCATATTTGTTTATTATTTGGTTTGGCGAAAGTTTTACGAGCTGCAATAATCTGTTTTCTCTTATTCAAAACTTTTTTTTTGTTTAGGGTTTTATGATTTTAGTGAGTTCATAAGCCCTACAGTACCATCTTGGCACTTGTTTTATTAGCTTTCCCAGATGATTGGGTTCGAATCATCACCATTTAGTTATATTGCCTTGCAGGTGCCCATATATTTTCATGCTTGTCTTGACATTCATATTCAGATTTGTGACACAAACAGCAAATCAAGACATTAACATTTCATTTCACTTGTTCAGTCTTCTGTTGCCATTAGACTACAGCAATTGTACATTATAAATTTATTATATATACATCATTCTGGACATTGTTACAATCCAAATTAAACTACATGAGATAATACATGCATATATTGGATACTACGACAGGCAAAAGTGAAATAGAAAAATAATAATGATAAAAAGATAAATGTACTTGCTTACAAATATAACCTAGGTGTAGATAAAATCAATAAACAATAATAAACCCATGATATTTGAAGAGTGCCTTGAAAACTTTTAACTTTAAGACAGCCCTGTCTGTTGCAGTTACTTCTAGGTTTCATGTCAATGTCATAAAATTCTTGCAGCAGTCTCTTGTTAAAATGGTTTTCAGCTTCTGTTTGAAAATATTTACAGATTTGACTGTTTTGAAGTTAGTGGTAACTTTTACATTTATATAACTAATTAGTGGGAAACTTTTGGTGTGAAGAAGGTGAAAGTTGGAGAGGAAGGAGGGAGGGGGGAGATTTTTTTTTGTCTATTTTGTGTTGAATATGTATTGATACTGGAGTTTTTAAACTGTTTCATGTGGTGGGTGTGTACAAATATTAGGTTTTCATAAATAAGTTTATAGGAAAACCCATATTAGATATGCTGACTAGTTTTAATTCAGTTAATGCATATTTCAAAAATTTTGATAGGTGTACGTGATGAACGCACCATGAAATAAAATGCCAGAGCAGCACTTTTGCTCGTGTAATATAGACTTGACCACAGAGAAACAGTTTTCTACCCCTCCTGCTTTGCTGAGTTAAGGGAAGGCCATCACTGTGCAGAACGAAAATGGAGATGGATCTTTTGTTTCTTGTCCAACTATAAATACACACACACACTCACCCTCACGTAAAACAAACCTTTAAACAATCCTGTGAATATCATTGCTGACTGACCAAAGTTGACATTTAATTTTTTATAAACACAGCTTCTTAACATTTAATAATTTTAAAAATTAAGAGATTTTTTTGTTTTATGCAAATTCAAATTTTATTAACACAAAAATGCACTGATGGAAAAAAGTGAAAACACCAGAAGAAATGGTCCAAACTGGATGTAATATGGTATATATGCATACCACTATTGTGTGTGTAAATTATTACAGTTGCAGTTATCTGTATAATCTAGAACGGCCACTAGAGTACTTTAGCGGTTTCATGACTATTATAGCAATATTGTTAAAAGGTGTATGTGAGGAGCGTCGCACACTAAACTCAGTGAGGGAGTGTCACTAAAAAACTAAACACTAAGTATGTCTTATATATTCATACTTGCATTAGACAGCATTACCAGCACTTGACAGTATTTAATGAGGGCCACATTAAGAGGAATGGTGTACCAATGTCTCATTTATAAACTTATCATAGCAACTAACTGATGTCCAAAATTAAAGTAACAGGCAGACATCAACCTCTCATGATCATTTTGCCCAAGATAGTATCAGTGATAGTAAATTATAAAGCATAAAGCAAATAAACACTAACCTCATTTCTTGATGAACAAAAAAAAATTAACACATTCTGATTTTACTTTCACACACATCCCGAAAACCAGTTATATCTGCTCAATATGGCGCGTGATCACCTCTGGAAGCAATAAAAGCTTGACAATGATGTGGTATGTTCCTAATGCGGTAATCAATCACAGTTTGCAGTATTAATGCCCATTCTTCCTTTAGAGCAGCCCGTAAGCCCTGGAGAGTGATTGGTGGATTCAGACCTGAGCAACTTGTATCCCTAGAACATCGCAATGCTCTTATCAGATTTAAATCAGGGGAATGAGCAGGCAAATCCATGTTTGCAATATCTTCAGTTTCCAGAAAAACATCAACCAGCTTGGTTATATGAGGCAGAGCCTTATCATCCATCAGTATGAAGTCTTGGATCACAGCACCTCAAAATAACTGAACATGGGGTGCCAAGATCTTGTCTCGATACCTGACAGCAGTTAAACCTTGCAAGTTTACCTAAATTTCATGGAGAGGTGTTTGGGTGATTAGCATCATGCCACTCCACACCATTATTGATCTATTTCCCCAATGTTAAAAGTCTGAAATCATGTTCCAGGTTCTCCCCAGATGTGAACCCATCAAGAATCACTCTCAAGACAGAATCTGGATTTATCCGTAAAGAGAACATTGGCCCACTGTTCCAACTGTCCAGTGGACATGTTGATGACTACACTCTAGACGTCCTTGCCTGTGAAAACACATCAGGGGTACATATACAGCAGGTCTCCAACAATAAAGGCCTCTCTCTGCACGAGCCGTATGTACACTGTTTGCCTAGATACTACTGTTCCAGTGGATGCTGTGAGGTCAGATGCCAGCTGCTGTGCAGTACTAAGGCAGTACCATCTTGCCATTATGGCCAAACAACTGTCCTTTCTTTCTGATGTCACTTTTGGTCATCCTTTCCCTGGTCTTTGGGATACAGTTCCAGACACTGAAAACTGATGTAACAACCCAGAAACAACAGAATGATGCACATTAAGTTATCTGGCAACATCAGCTTGAGATTATCCAGCTTCCATACTTCCAAACACCTTACACTTCAGGGAAACTTTCACCCATCTTCTCTGTGCCATAGCTGAATGTATACACAATAAACACTGCTGTTGCACTAATATAACAGTAAACCCTACGTATGCAGTTTGATAGGGACACTGACATCATCACTTTCATAGTTGTAAGAAGACAGTAATGACATCTGCTGTTCAGAATATGGGTGTATTTTCATTTGTTTTCATTTTACAATCATCCAATACTATTTTGCGGCACAATGGTCACAGGAGGGACAGATGTCTGTCTGTTGCTTCAATTTTGGACACTAGTATAGTTTTTTGGAGAATAAGTATAAAAATTATTGCCATATTAAGATCTAAATAATAGTGTCCTGCACCTTTTTATATTGTTAGATTTTCTATCAGAATTTTGTAACATAATCTGTTCAGTAAGTTACCTCCTGCTCAGGCACGTGTCTCTGGTTGTTGTGGGTAGAGCTTGTTAACGACTCTCCCGATAATGCCTTGTATTAAAGCTTCTCCTCACATCCTGTATCTAAATTTATTTAAAAGGTTATGGGCCCAGTTCACAGCTCGTAAAGTACGTGAAGTTTTTAGGAAATTGGTTCGGGAAAGTGACGAGAATTAAATTAATATAATAACCTGAGGGGAAGCGAAAAGGCAAGATGGCGACTGCAAACGGACAATTTTGCTTATCTATTTTATAAGACAATAATAACTTCGGAAATTGGAAATTTCATGTGAAAATGATTTTGGAGGAAAGGCAACTACTAGAAACTGTAGAAAAAACGCCTGACGAAGTTCCCAACGATCAAAAAGAAGCTTTTCTATTAAAGGACGCCAAAGCCAAGTCGGTGATAGTACAGTGTTTGTCGGATATCTGGACTTAGTAAAAGATGCCAAATTTGTGAAGGACGTGGTAAAGTCATTAGAAGAAGTTTTTGAAAGAAAAAGTGTTTTTAGCAAGTTATATTTCAAGAAAAAGTTATTAGCCCTTAAATACAACCCCGCGAACAAACTCTAGGATCATTTTCTACAATTTGACAAACTCGTTCAAGATATAGAAAACGCAGATGCTAAAATGGAAGAAACAGACAAGATCTGCAATCTCCTTTTAACCATGGGCAATAACTTTAATACTGTAATAACTGCTATTGAAACTATGAAGCAAGATTTAACCANAGGACGTGGTAAAGTCATTAGAAGAAGTTTTTGAAAGAAAAAGTGTTTTTAGCAAGTTATATTTCAAGAAAAAGTGTTTTTAGCAAGTTATATTTCAAGAAAAAGTGATTTTAGCAAGTTATATTTCAAGAAAAAGTTATNCAAGAAAAAGTGTTTTTAGCAAGTTATATTTCAAGAAAAAGTGATTTTAGCAAGTTATATTTCAAGAAAAAGTTATTAGCCCTTAAATACAACCCCGCGAACAAACTCTAGGATCATTTTCTACAATTTGACAAACTCGTTCAAGATATAGAAAACGCAGATGCTAAAATGGAAGAAACAGACAAGATCTGCAATCTCCTAACCATGGGCAATAACTTTAATACTGTAATAACTGCTATTGAAACTATGAAGCAAGATTTAACCATGGAATTTGTCAAATGCCGACTGTTGGAAGAAGAAATGAAGAAAGAAGGCCAACAGCAAACTGATTCCTTATCAACAAAGAGTGAAGTTTCTTTTTAAAATAACATGTCATGGATGTGGTAAAATAGTACACAAAATTGCTAATTGCTGGCATATGGAAAAATATGAAAGCCTCAAGAAACCTTCGGGAAGAAAGCCTTTTAAGATGAGTAGTGTTAGTGTGTCTAAGACTCAACAGGCAGACATTACATTTTCTGCCTTCAACTGTGACATAGGTAAAAAAAAGTAACATTTTAATATTAGATTCTGGAGCTACCAACCATTTAGTGGTTGCGAGCTTACAACAGTATATAACAGACATTAAATATTTACAACGCAAAGTCATAATAAAGACAGCAAATGATGGTGAAATGACTGCAACCAAGTGTGGGAAGTTTACAGGACTGTCCAACAATACAACTATTTCTTTTGAAGCACTTATTGTACCTGGATTGAGAAATAACCTCTTATCAGTACCTCAATTAGCTCAGAAGAATTTTACTGTCATATTCGGCCATAGTAAAGTGGCAATTAAAGGTAAGAATACCTATTTGAAATGTAAAATTGGACATTGTAACCTCTTCTACTTAAATATAAAACCTTTATGTGCCAATGTCAATAAAGAATTCAGTGGGCTTAGTGCTAGTGAGGCAAGTTTATGGCATAAACGATGGGGACATCTGAATAGAAGCGGTCTACAATTATTAAATTTGCCATACAGTGACGAAAGCTGTCCTCAGTGTCTTGAAGGAAAAGCTAGAAGGCTCCCCTTTAAAAGAACTACCAGATCAACTAAGGAAATAGGTGAACTAATTCATTTGGACATTGGTGGACCAGTGAAAACTCCAACAAGGGATGAAGAACGGTACTTCCAAGTAGTTGTGGATGACATTTCTCAATTTACCACTGCATATCTTCTGAAAAATAAAAACGAAGCAGAACAAAACTTGATGAACTACATGAAAATGGTAAAGACTCAACATGGAGCCAAAACTAAATGTATTCGGTTAGATAATGGTACGGAGTTCATTTCTACTAATTTCAAAAGATATTATAGAGAAAAAGGTATAATAATAGAGTACACAATGACCTACAGTCCTCAGCAAAACTCTAAGTCAGAGAGGATGAATTTAACTTTGACGAACAAAGTTAGGACTAAATTTGCTGTCAGTGATCTACTTAGACACCTTTGGGGTGAAGCTATAAGATCATCAGCTTATGAATTGAACAGGTCTCCTACAAGTGCTCTCAGCGATCGCACTCCAGCTTCGGTATGGTATGGCTACAACAATATTTCCAAATTAAGAGTGTTTGGTTCTCAAGCATGGGTTCTAAAACTTCCAAGAGAAAGTAAACATGAACCAAGAGCTAAACACATGATAATGGTTGGTTATACCGGAGGAGGATACAGAGTATGGGACCCTACAGAGAACAAGTTTGTTTGTTCTCGAGATGTGATTTTTGACGAAACAAAACTTGGTATAACACAAAAGCAGGACTCATACCAATATAGTATCATGGACGAAACATCAAAAGAGAATATTGAAATGGCTAAAGAAGACAGTGAGAAAAGTAGAGAAGAACAAATGACAGAAGACCTACCAAATAGTGACGATAGTGATTTCTATGGTTTCGAAAAGGAAGAAGAAAAAAGTAACAATAATAGACTACAATCTAAAAGTAACATCAAAATGCCTACCAAACTCGATGACTATGAATTGTACATAGCATACTGTTTATTAGCCGGAGAACCCGAGAGTTATGATGAAGCTATCAAAACTGATGATGGATGGGAAGAAGCCATACCGAATGAAATAGATGCGCTCAAACATCATGGTACATGGAAAGTTGCTACATTACCTCAAAGAGAAAAGGCCATTGACACCAGATGGATTTAAAAAAAAAAAGAAATTGGACTTCAAAAGGCAAGACTTGTAGCAAAAGGTTACCAAGAGATTCCTTCCTACAATGTCTATGCACCAGTAGCCAGACTATCTACAATTTGGTTGTTTATATCCTTTGCAATATCTAACAACTGGAATGTAAGACAACTTGATATACCAACTGCCGTTTTAAACGGATATTTAGACAATGATATCTACATCAAAACCCCCCATGGTGTGAAAAACGAACCAGGAAAAGTACTGAAACTCATTAAAAGCCTTTCAGACTCAGGTCTGCTCCAAGAAAATGGAACAAGAAATTTCATGATTTCATAGAAAGTAAGAACATGAAGAGATCAACCAGTGACTTATGTCGGTAAGAATGTTTGTCTTGTTATTTGGGTTGATGACATGCTTAAGACAGGAAAAAGAAAGAGGTTGAATATTTAATAAATCATCTAAAACAAGAATTTTAAGCAAAAGATTTGGGTATTTTTGAGGAATCTTTGGGTACACAAATATTCAAAGAAAGAAATAATGTAAAAATGTCTCAAAAAACTTTTATTAGTAAAGTTCTCAATAAATTTAACATGAGTAAATGTAAAGGTTCTAGAACTCGTATGGAAAATAACTTCCAAGTAACTGCAGAAGATCATAATATTAAAAATGTACCTTTTAGGCAACTTATAGGATCACTAATGTACATTTCTATGGCTAGTAGACCAGATATAACCTATTCAGTTTCCTACCTGAGTAGATTTTTAAATAAACCCAGTGTGGGTTTACCAGTTTAAATAAGCTAAGTGTGGAAAGCTGCAAAACCGATTTTGAGATACTTAAAAAACACCAAGGACATGAGTTTAACCCTAAGTCCCGTCTCCAATGGTAGCATAAAATGTCATTCTGATGCTGACTGGGCAGGGGACAAGTTAGACAGAAAGAGTGTAATTGGCCATGTAATTTTCCATGGAGAGAACCCTGTTTTGTGGGCATCGAGAAAACAGCCAACTGTAGCACTATCTACTGCCGAGACTGAATACATATCTTGTGCAGTTTCTGCCAGTGATATGATATATCTACAAGGTGTTCTTGAAGACCTGCAAATTGTAAAAGGTACTCCGACCCTCCTGACAGATAACCAGAGTGCAATTTGCATGGCACAGAGTTTTGAGAACAGTAGAAGATCCCGCCATATTGACAAAGTTTCATTACCTGAAGGACCTAGTAGACAAGAAGAAAATTGTAATTGAATATGTGGACTCGCAGAATAACATTGGTGACATTTTTACTAAGGTCTTATGCCAGAATAAATTTCACCAATTCAGACAATTGTTGAACGTTAATTAATACTTTTATGTCGTGTATATTAAATTAAGTATATAAACTCTTGTTTTCAAGTCAAAATTTTTGTATGTTTACAGTGTTTGACTTGAGGAGGGATATCAGAATTTTATAACATAACCTGTTCGGTAAGGTACCTCCCGCTCAGTCACGTGTCTCGTTTTGTTGTGGGTAGAGCTCATTAAACGACTCTCCCGATAATGCCTTGTATTAATGCTTCTCCTCACATCCCGTTTATCAATTTATTTAAAATTTTCTCTGACATTATTATTCTCAGGCTACAGGTAGATAATATTAAAGAATATATCTTTCCATATTTTCCAACAGTGGTCAATAAGTTCAGTGAATATCTGTTGTGACAAGTTGATGAATATTATAAGATGTAAGTGCACCAATCCCCTTAAGGGTCTGCATGAAGCCAAGTGAATTTATCATGCAATTGCCAGGCATTTAGGGCATTCTGATGTCACACAGTGGTTCAATGTTGGAGCCACTCTATATCCGAGTAAACCAACACACATCATGAAAGTTCTAGTTGACCAAGACAAACCACAATACGTGAGGATTGCTCTATTGTGTGCCAAACATTACGCAAATCCACATCCGGAAACATTTACTGGACTAATCTTCTATACCCTATCATCCTGCATCATGTCTAGGCAACTAGCATCAACCAAGACTATGGGTTTATATTCCCACTTGCAGGCTACCATAACACCACAGCAGAGACAGCAGTGTTTGGGGTAATGCTGTAACTGGGAGGCATGAATTGATGAGTAGTGATTCATCATATTAAGCGATGAATCGTAGTTCTGCATTAACATGAGCAACCATTGTGTGCAAGTATGGTGACACAGGTAGAGGACACATCTTGTCAATTTTGTTGGGAAGCACACAAGCGCATTACTCCCACCATCATAGTGTTGGGGAGCTAAATGGTATTTCAGATCACCTGTGGTAGTGATTCAGGGGAGGGGACCCAGACAGCACAGTAGTGTGTCAGTGACGTCCTGCACCCTCGTATTTTATCCATTATGATACTGTTGTAATTATTGAATACGCCTCTGTTGTTTCTCTCTTCTTACAGCAGAGTGCGCTAGTGTTAAAGAAGTAAACAAGATGGAGGACAATTGCCGTTAGTTATCATGTTGTGTACCTACCTATGCTGGAAGCCATGTGTTAAAATAAAGAAAATGAACTGTTAATACGTGGTTATTAAGTTTATTATTTACAATTTTAACAGGTTATGGGCCCAGATACGCTAGGTAGGTTGAAAAGTGTCTGTGACAGTTTGGAAAAGTGAGTTTTGCTTCTAGGGACGGTTGCACAGAATTCCATAAGCGCGGTAATGGTTTTTTCGATTCTTTTATAATGGAAATCTCAAGGATTACGATTGACAAACTTGAAGGGCAGTCCAATTGGGTTGATTGGAAGTTCCAAGTCAGAATCCAGCTTCAGGTAAATGGAGCAATGGGCGCAGTAGAAGATACGTTAGNGATCGACAAACTTGAGGGGCAATCCAATTGGGTTGATTGGAAGTTCCAAGTCAGAATCCAGCTTCAGGTAAATGGAGCAATGGGCGCAGTAGAAGATACGTTAGGTTATCCGCAAAAATCGAATGAAACGGACGAAAGGCTACAAAAGAATACAAAAAGCAAGCTGCAGTGCTTGACAAGGTGGAATTCATGGCGCAAAACATCATAGTCACATCAGTAACCAGTCAGGTTCGTCAATTAATTAATATGTGTAAGAGCTCTAAGGAAATGTGGGACAAATTACACAGTATTTACGAACAGAGGACTAAGCAGAGGCAGGACCGTCTGTTCAATCAATTCTTTAGTATAAAAGAAAAGGACCCTTCAGATGACGTAGCCAAACACGTTGCGAAACTTGAAAAGCTGTGGTCGGAACTTCAAGATGAAACATGGAGGGAAGATAAAGTCAAATTACCTGATTCTCTTTTTCTTAACAGAGTTTTGAATACTTTACCAACTGAATATTCTGAGTTTATTAACGCCTGGGAAAGTGTTCCTAAGGAAAATAGGACTCTCAAACTGTTGCAAGAAAGGCTATGTGTAGTTGAAATGAGAATGAGGGAAAGGGACCCTGTTTCTCAGTCAAATAATTCTGGTTCGTCGGTGGCTTATTATATCAAGCAAAAGGCTTTTAATAGGAATAAGGCAAATGTTGAATGTCTTAAATGTGGAAAATCTGGACACATGAAAAGGGATTTTTATCAAAAACAAGGTCCAAATAAGTTAAACAAGTTTGATAAAAACAAAAGTGAAGATAAAGTGTCTGTAAATGTGCTAACATGTTTATTTTGCAAACGGAAAGGGCATGTGCAAAATGATTGTTGGTTTGCAAAATCCAAAAAAAATGAAAACCAAGAAAATGCCTTTGTTGTACATGAAAATGACTCAAATGTCATTGAATGGATAATTGACAGTGGAGCCACAGCACACATGTGTAAAGACAAACACTTATTTCACAATTTACAATTGACGGGAACCAATCGTGTTCAAGTTGGTGATGGTTCAGAGCTATTGGTTCCTGGGATTGGTCNGCTATTGGTTGCTGGGATTGGTGAGATCAAAGGCCAGACATTTGATGGTGAAGACTGGATTAATACTTCAATTTCAAATGTACTGTATGTCCCCAAATTGAAATTTAATTTGTTCTCTACTGTTGTTGCTCTTGAAAAAGGATATGTGTATCAAGCAAATAAAAATGCCTGCTATTTTCTGTTCAATGGACAATGCCAAGTAGTTGGTGAAAAACAAGACAAATTATTTCATTTGAAGTTTAGACACGTGAGTAATGTTGCTAATACTTGTGTAGAAAATTTTACACTTTACCAATGGCACTGTATAATAGGACATCAAAATGTATCCTATGTGAAACGTATACTGAACCGTAGCAAGATAAAGTATAAAGAAGATAATTTCTTCTGTGATGCTTGCAAACTTGGTAAACATTCAAGGTTACCATTCAAATCTAGTTTGACAAGGGCTGAGAACATTGGAGACATTGTTCATGTTGATGTTTGTGGACCGATGGAACAAACGTCAATTGGTGGTTCAAAATATTTTCTATTGTTGAAAGATGATTACTCAAAATACAAAAGTTAAAATAATAGAATTTCTAAACAAATTTGAAAATATTACAAGAAAAACTGTAAAAATACTGAGAAGTGATAATGGACTTGAAGAAGTAAATCAAGATGTCCAAGCTGTGACCAAATCAATGGGCATTATTCATCAAAAGACTTGCCCATACACACCTGAACAAAACGGTAAAGCTGAAAGAGAGAGGAGAACATTGGTAGAAGGTGCAAGAACTATTTTACAAGCAAAAAATCTAGAGAAAAAGTTTTGGGCTGAAGCTGTCCATTACATGGCTTACACATTGAATAATACAACATTAACAGATGATAACAAAACTCCTGCAGAAATTTGGTTCAACAAAGATATGAATATTGATCTTCATAAATTTCACCCTTTTGGCTGTGATGTTTATGCGCACATTCCAAAACAAAAGAGAAGAAAATGGGATAGCAAGAGCAAAAAATGTATTTTTGTTGGATATGGTGAAGATGTGAAAGGATACCGGGTTTGGTGCGGTGACAAAATAGAAGTTTCAAGAGATGTCATTTTCAAACCTGAGTTAAAAGATCAAGCTGAAGAAGTTTTGTGTAAAATTGAAACTTTAAATGGTGATCATGTCATATGTGATGGTACCGTGAGTTGTGAGGAAGAAATCTCCAATAGTTCTAATGGTGTTTCAATCAATTAAACAACAGCTGTTACGACTATCTTTCAAACTGAATATCCAGGCCCAAAGAGATGTTACATTTCAATGACATAAAAGAAGCAGTATGCCCATACTGCAAACTCTTGATGTCCATGTGATTTGATATTGCAATAGTCACAAGACTTCTCAACTATCAAAATGTGCAGTTTCCTGTCATTTACACCATTCTTAGGTGCTTAACTTTTTTTATGAGTTTAGATTCCAATAGTTTGCTTAAAACCTCCAGCAGTTCAACAATGAACACTCTTCATGTACTTCTGCAAACCACGAACATATTAATATTTGGTACTACAAAATATTTAAAAACAAGTCTCAAAATAAAATTTCACACTAAATATTTTTTTAATTATAGATACTCTAACTCATCACCTTGTGGAATGTTGGCACATCTGTCCTCCCACAGATTTCCAGCATATACACAAGTCAACCAACTGATCCCATTGACAATCAAATTTGGGCATACAGGCACAGATTGGTTTACATTTCAGAATTTGTATAATGGCATTATGTAACTAAACAAAACTAAACATTACAAAATTCCCAGAAATATACATAATTTTTTGAAACAAAATTATTTCTTAAAAGTTTTCTGTTGTCCACTGCCCTAAATAAAGCTTGTAATTCCAGATATAGTTTAAACTTGGTAGCTACATAACATGTATACAACTAGCTGCTAAAAAAAATATACACCTAGCCATTAAAATTAACATAAGACAGATTATACATTGGTGACATGATTACTCTTGCAGCTCGGTATGACAAACAGAACATGGAGAAATCAGTACTGTGTGTCCCACCACAGGCAGCAATAATCCCTGCTACACGATGCAGCATTGAGAAGAAGAGATTTGGATGTCCATCTGGGGTGTCTCCACCCATGCTGCTTCGATGCATGCCCAAAGTTAATCCATTGTGGCCACAGGTGTCCTGGGGAAGGCCAGTCATCATCCGACCATGGACAAAACATTTTTGATGAATGAGAGATCCAGCGCGAACACACACCAAGAAAGCAGTGTGACACGGTCATCCACGAACTGTCAAATGATGTGTGCCACTTGCAGTTGTGTATTGTCCTGTTGGTACAGGACTCCACACTGGCTCTGAAGATAGGGGGAAACCACAGACTTCAATACCTCTGCAATATAATGGTTGCTAGTCAGTGTACCAAATGCTGACTAGGTGCGAGCAGGACACTGGAATGTGATGGCACCCTATACCATAATTTCAGGTGCTGGGCTGGTATGAGGATGCATAATGCAAAAAACTGCAGTGCCACCAGACGAGGGCATTCCATCTGTATCTACAGGCCTGACGTTCCACGCAATATTACAGCCAAAGGTGCTTGTGGTGAGCAGTTGCTGGCAGCTGCAATAATGGGCACCTGGACACGATTCCCCGGTGCTGCAGATGGTGACACACCATGCATGCAGATACAGATTAATGTGTTACATGTCTGAACTCCTGAGCATGGGTGTTTGATGCGGTTGTGCAGTTTACAATTGCCATGCACACCAGATGCCTGTCCTCACACCTGTTGGTGCAACGGAGTCATTGGCTTCCTGCACATTGATCAGCCTGTTCCACCTTAACCCACTAATCTCATATCTTCTTCACATTGGTTCCATTTCTTCAAACACTAGAACTAACTTTTGGGTAGGATAATCCACAATCCCAATAGACCACGATTCTCCCTCAGTCAAAGGCGGAAACCATTGTTGTCAATGCAACACACTTGCTCCATCTGTGCACATGAACGGCGGGAAAAAATAATGCCACTAATATCTCGGTGTGCTCCCTGACCATTTTAATATCACTTATCAGCATCACCATTGGTGCACGTGCTGCACCACTCTCCTGAACAACTAATCATGTCATTGTCCTAACCTGCTCTACAAATTCCCCCAATATTGAATCTTTCTGGTATGTCCTTCTTGGTGATGTAATTTTAATGACTAGCAGTGTAATAAAAGCTGAATACTGTGTAATATTTTACATCCCTGGTGGAAAAGTTTGCTTGGATAAATTAAGAGGGAATGGGAACAAGCACAATTTATTAGATGCTGTGTATATAGGTATGCAAGCAGACATTTACATGCATGTGGCCACATACATACAAACATAGACATGCATGCTTGCATTTACACTTACACTTTCAGAATGGCATCTCCACAGCAAGCACACTGAAAAAAATAAGTTATTTTAAGAAGAAATGTTATACAGAATAGAAACCTGACACATAACATTCAACAGCCATTTGACATATCCTAACAAGTTTGCACTAAGCAATATACTTTCCATACTTAATAGGAAAGTTCTTTAGTGCCAAATGTGTGGATACCATGAGATTTTTTTCAATTCTACTTTTGAAGTTGCTTTTAGGAATTTTTACAAAATATTTTAACTCACATATTTTTTACATATATGATGGTTTTGTGTTATAAAAGGTAACCATTACTAGAAAATGCTAAACACGTATTTAAAAACGTTTTTAAAATATCTACAAATATTCCTTACTTTACACATTATATGGCTCTAAAACAATAAAAATATTATAGTATTAAATATGGAAAGAATGCATTACCGAAAGGTGTGATACCTTACTTGGCCCACTTGTCCCAAGAACATTATTTTCCTGAACTAGGAACATTAAAAGAAATATTTTGTATGCCATCAAGCCAACAAATTTAACACTATTTACATTTATCATTTATATCTAATTATGCATATAATTAAAACTTTTAAAGAACATGTTTTGATATACAGTATGAGTATAAAAGAATACCCCAACTTTGAAGGTCTATAATATCAAAACCAAACAACCTACAACATTGATTGACCAATCAAATGAACCATGGAACCGTGAAGTTTGTTTGCCATACATTCACAAATGTTCAATGTGACCACCATGAGCGACCCGAACGACATGTACGCGATAATCATACTCGTTCCATGCTCTTGTCAGCATGTCCGGTGTTACGGTTTGCATGGCGTTCATAACTCTCAGTTTGAGGAGGTGAGGGGGTAGCGAGCTCACATTCGACACGTCAATGTGAATGGGACGGTGTGATGATTCCTTTATGGTGCGCCACCCCATTGGCACCGAGCTGTTCTCGGATACCTGAACGAGACATTGCCGCAATGCTGGATTGGTTGAGGAGCAGCTGGTGACCAGGCTCTTCATCACTGGCCCCCAAGACGCCCGGATCTTACCCCGTGCAATTTGTTTCTATGGAGGTACATACAGAATCAAGTGTTTCGTCCACCATTGATGACCTCAAAACGAGAATTACGGATGCCATCTAAACCGTAACACCGGACATGCTGACGAGTGTGTAACAAGTTTGATTATCACGTAGATGTTGTTCGGGCCGCTCGTGGTGGTCACATCGAGCATTTATGAACATATAGTAAACACACTTCACGGTTCATTCGATTGGTCAGTCAAGGTTGTAGGTTGTTTGGTTTTCATATTATAGACCTTCAAAGTTGGGGTATTCATTTATGCTCAGCCTGTATAACTAAAAATTATATATAGTTTTTATTTCGTTACTAGCATTCTTTTTCCAGCGCATGCTGGATTTGATTTATATACAATTACATACACATATACTTATATACATATACACACATATATACATATATGTGTATATATTGTGACCGTACACAAATAATTTAAAACGAACAAGAATTTTTAAAGATTGTATTTGGATAGAATATGTTTACAATTACTGGTAGCACCAAGTAGAGGAATTTCAACCTCTTACAATACATTAAGCTGAATTTCTCACACATTTTCAAAATCCAAAATTTTACAATAATAAAAGTTTGACAATGAAATTACAAACGTAGGAGATAATTCATAAAATTGCTCAGACGAATTGATGATGATTAAAAAGGGATCAGCAATTATACTTGAATACAATAAATTGAAAAACCCTAAAATTTACAAAATATGTTGACTAGAGTATTAACTTTGAGCAATTAGAAAAAAAAAAGAAGGTAGCATAAAAAGACCAGTAAAGCCTCCTTTCACAAAACAAACTTTTAATAAAATTTACATAAAAATGAAATTATTGGTGGAGGCAGTGAAATGACCCATCAAGGCTCTAGCGGTTAAAATATAAAATAAAGTAATATTTAAAATGAATTAAGTAAGTCATGGACACAAAGCATACTGGAAAAATTCTTGGGCAGCAAACACTAAACACAACACATTAAAAATCTGGAACACACAGCAATGCTCGAGTTTTAGATTATGTCGAAAACCAATTTGGGTGGATAAATGTTAAATTCAGGTGTTTTCATATTTTCTGTGGGTGTATTTTTAGTGATTTTACCCCACAATTGCCCTGTTCTTTATAGCCTTCCCCACTATCGTTTTTGTGGTTTGGGTAATTATCCATAGTAGCAGATTTTTGTAAAAAAAAAAAAAAAGGTATATTTCCACTCTACTAATTACGCAGAACACGAATATGCTACGATCATTAATGTATGACTAATTTCGTAATATGTGCCCACCTAACCTAACAGAACCTAAACCCACGATGAGTGAATCACTATTTTACGGTAATTATTAAGTTATGGGGCTTTTCTGTAAAAAAACAAAAAAAATTCACGGAAAATGGTATAATTCCACTCTACTAATGATGCAGAACACAAATATACGAGGGGCATTAACATACAACTAATTTCTTAATGTGTGCCCACCTAACCTAACAGAACCTAACCCCACGATGGGTGAATAACTATTTTACATTTTTAAACTAACCTAGGATTTTAGGGATTTTTAGGCGCAATTGCTACTGACCTGCATAAAAATTGAACGTTAAAATGCCAGTAATGACATTATAATGTGGCACGTGCACAGTTATAGCCGGCTTTACGTTGCCACTCGACTATAACTTACCACTCGATTAGCTAAAGATGGAGTAACACCAGACTCTGTAAAATGGACGCCAATCAAATATGAAATAAAGTCAAGTTCCGGTGTATTTGTTCTATATTTTTATTTACCAGTCAAGAGACACGGTTCATATACGAAGTTCAGAGTACGAACAGGTTTCAGATAACCAGACAAGTGCAGAACAGCGCCACAGTCGTTTACGAATTATTCCATTTCTTAAAAACTTGCCCGAAGAAATAACAAATGCAGCGACCTCCCACACCAGCGGAGAAATAATCTAGTAAGGTCTAGTTGCCGGTGTTGGGGTTAGCGCTAAGCCCGACGCAGCCTAGGCGAGTACTAGTTGACGACTGCTTCAGATGACTGACTCGATATCAACTGCTGGAAGGCGACAGGCACACGTGTACTTGTGTTGCCTATCACCCCCCTCTCCACAGATAAGGGCGTGGCGTGGGCTGCCACGCACACTCTCCCCACGTTATCAAAACTACGTCGTACAAAACTGTCGACGCAGTCTGAAAGTTTCTAATATAATGCTGACGCTTACTGAAAACTACGATGTTCGAAACGAAACAGCAAACGTATGCCCGATAAACAAACTTATCACGGTAAAATGAACCACCACGGCTTTTAATTTCAAACCTGACACAAATATTACGAAGCTTAGCAAAGCTAAAGAAAAATGAGACATGTGTCCCGAAAATTAATAATACTGCGTCATTACAACATCCGTGGCTGCTAGGTAGCGTTGGATCAGCAATGCGCTGCCATTAATAATGGCGATCAGCGTAAACAGACCGGCCAAACTGCTCATACATTTTGCAATTCTGTTAAATTTTTTTTAATATGTTCTACTAATTTTAACATGACCCCCTCCTAAATATGAACAAGGTAAGCTGTGCAGAACCCATTAATGCTACTTTTGTTGGTCTAAGACGTTTTGTTCAGAAAAGCCCCTGAACTGCATAATTACCAGGTTGTTTAACTAACCTAGATTTTTAAGGTGTTCATCTAACCCAGGATTTTAGTCTAATTTAGGATTTTAGGGTTTTAAAGTAACAGTAAAACACACTGGAAGTATATGAATCAACTCACCTAGGTAGGCGGCGGGTACAATTCCACTGGCCTCGACCCATTCAACTGTGGTGCATCTTACCTCAATCGACAAAACACCACGATCTACTAAAACATCCAAGTAACACATGCCACATAGGCAAATATTACGCACAGAAGCATTCGTTCTTGCACCCTCCAATCTTAAATCACAAGCCTTTGCACGGTCTGATTTGGTCATCACAACTCACGCCCACAAAAACACATCCACACTGTCTTGCTTCTGAACTGCTGCTAATGCTTCTCAACTGCTACTAAAATTCCATGACGATGATGCTTACAGACAGTGTCAATGTCTACACACCCACAGCCAATAAGGTGACTGCACGATGCACATTTGTTCACGTTACTAATGCATTACTTCACCAAAAATCATGGCGTCTGATGTAAACAAAGCTGCGAACTGCTCGTACTTTAAGCTATTTTATTTAATACGTTCTACTTATTTTAACATTATGAGCACCTTAATATTAACAAGGTAAGCTGTGCAGAACCCATTAATGCTACTTTTGTTGGTTTAGGGCATTTCCTTCAGAAAAGCTGCTACTCTGGATAACTACCCCCTAATCTTCATAGCCCTCTCCACTATTGTGAGTCGTACCAAAAACAGTTAATAAAACAACATACCTGTGCGATACTTCAGCATGGTTAGTTGTGTTAGAATAAAACACTTTAAAGGTTCTTTATATTTTTTTTCAATTTGTTGGTAATGCTAATTTTTTACAATTACTTCAATACCTATGTCCTTAAAGGATACTTCTGAGCTCATACCACTTTCTATGTTTTGTACAGATATATTTGGAATCAAGAATATTAAATCATTTTAATGCTTCTTCACTTCACATTTTCACACAATTATTTTTCTCTCCCCCATATAAGAGTTTCTTAGCGCAAGAAGAATTTTAAAATGGCCTCTTGAGGATGGTTAAGCAAATTCTGGAGACCCCAAAAACAATACCCTTTACATTATTTTCACTTAGAAAAATCCTTGAAGAATATTCTAACCCAACATTTTGGAAGGCATTAAAAAAACATCAACACTGCTGCCAAGTGTTAAATTGGTCAACACCACCCTAATAGTCATTTAAACCTCACAAGAACTAACAGTCGTCCATGATTCCTTCATTTCTTACTTGACTGAAGTGCAAATATATTAATTTTAATTGTTATTACTATGCCTCAAAAATAAACATAAGTTATATTGACAGGTGCGCACACATAACAACCGTTACTACTAAAAATAAGTCTATTGTAGATTTTAATCATTACTTACCTCTTACTAGTGCTCCTGCCATAACAAATGCGCCACTCAGTTCTACGATGTTAGCAATGTTATTGTAAAACTGAACTAATTCAGTCACATTCTTTATAAAAATTTGTCACATAACTTTAACTTTCTGCTTACATTTGTACACAACACCCACCCACACACACACGCACACACACCACAGACTCTGAATACAACTCTCAAAACGCATGCGTAAAGCCTGTGGCACACTATCAAATTTTTCCGCCACTTCCAACAAGATTGGTCAAACAAAGTTGGACAATTTTGAAATCATCGAGAGATTATAAACGCCGCCAAATATGTCTGAGGAATATAAATGTTAACAGTTTCCATCAAACATTTTATGATTGGACCTGTTCTGAAATTTCTTCGATGTTTGACGTCTTCAGCAAAACAAAATCGTGAACGACAATAATGGACTACAGAAAACTTTAAAATAACAAACAAATTGCTGGAATTAAAGTAGGAAATGAATTATTAATTAATTGATGTAGAAGCTGTCTGGGCATAAGGACTATTTTAAGTGAATATTGCACATAATATTACGATTTAGAGGCATTAAATTGCATTTTTGGGAAACATCTCTGATAAATAAAACTTAAATATAGCAAAGAAGCTAGAAAAAAATTACGACATTGCTTACATTTCTTCCTTAATGAACTGTATGGAAAAACAAAAGCAATATCTCACCAATAAAACCATTTAAAAATAATAATTCAAATTAGATCCCACCAGTAAAATAAATTGAAAGTGTGACACATTTTCAAATTTGACAGAAGGAAAAATTTGATGTTCGTATTTTGTTTGACTATGTGACATGGGCTTAACGGAACTTCTGACACAGCACCCAACAATCAATACTTTGCAACCAAAATTATAAAGTGGGTATGATGGTGTTAGCTGTAGTGGTGTAATAATAATAACCAACACCCACAATTGGGCTACCGCCAGGTGGCACGCTCTCTAACCTCTCCCCTACCCGACCAAACTCTTCTTCCATGCCCTTCCTAAACATTGCAACCCCCCTCGCAGATAATAATTCTTCCTGCAACACATTCCACTCTCTTACAGGCCTCACAAGCATAGCCTGCTTACCCCGCTCCATTCTCCTCCGCACCAGCTGAAGCTTCTCACTCCTGTTTCCTCTCACTCTAAACACCCCCTTACTTAGCTGGCAGTGTAAACTTACCCATCCTCGTTCTCCTTTCACCACCCTGTACATCCTGACCAGCATTTCAACTTTCCCTCTGTCCTTCAACGAGCTCCACCCCATTTCTTTCATCATCACTGGTGGCCTATAGTTCCCTTCGTCCTCACCATCCTGCCCCTGTCTTCTCCACCTACCCTTCATCAATCTTGCTGCCCTTCTTTGCACCTTCTCTAGCTCTCGCACCTCCAACTCCACGTACAGGTCCCATACTGCTGCAACATATTCTTACATCGATTGTACCATTGTGCCATATGCCATCACCTTCACCTTGCCACTGACTCCCTTCAGCACCATCCCAACATACCCAAAGCCCTTCTTCCTTTAGCAACCACACTCTCTGCCTCTGTTTTTTTCCATCTGAGGTCTCCCTGCAATACAATCCATAGATATTTATATTCTGCTGCTTCTTCTATTTCTTGCTCCTCCCATCTGTACATGTCCCTGCTTATCACCTTCTTTCTTGTAAACCTCAATCCCTTAATATTTCTTACATTTATATTCATTTTATTCTCCATGGTCCACAACCATATCCTATCAATGTCTGCCTGCACATTTTCACCCCTTCCCAACACTGCTTACAATACACAATGCTCTGCAAACAACCTTATTTTTCCCCTAATCACCAAACCCATGTTAGTTACAATTATGAAAAAAAAACAGAGAGCCCAGCACACTTTCCTGCGGCACTCCTGGTGTAACCTCTTCGTCCTCCGAATTGTCTCCCCCACTTTCACCCTCTGTCTTCGCCTCCTGAGTCCCCAATCCATTCCACTTCCCAATTGTCTGGTATCAGCTCATCCACTTTCTTCATCAAAGTCCCATGGGGCACCTTATGAAATGCCTTCTCAAAGTCTATGAAGCAGGCATCCACTTGCTTCACCTCATCAACTACCTACACCAGATCCTCTAACAGCTCAGCCAGCTGCATCTCACATGAGTATCCTTTTCTGAGACCATGCTGTGACTCCTCCAACCAATTCCTCTTGTTCATAACATTCACCACATACTGAACCATCAGCCTCTCCATTACCTTTCCTGTACTCAATGTGAGACTCGCCGGTCTGTAGCTGCCAGGCCTCCCCCTATCCACCCCTGCTTCTGTTTTGGGGGGACTGACGCATCCTTCCAACCTTGTGGCTACTTACCCTCTCCCGAGGACTTGCTAAACAATACCTCTAAATATTTCACAAAATCTCTACTACTAAAATTAGGTGCTGCATTCCCTATCCCTTAGGTCCCACTGCCTCACTGCTCTTCAACACCCTGATTCCTATTGCAATCTCCCACTCCCTCATCTTAAACTTACTAAGCAACTCCCAATCCCTATTAGCCTCCCTATTCCAATCCTCCTTTGCCTCAAACACTACCAAGTACTGGCCTTGCAGCATCTCCAATTTTTCTTCTTCATTTGATGCAGTCCTGCCATCACTACCTTTCAGAAGAGGCATCTCTTCCTCTCCTCCCCTGGCCTTCTTAACATGCCTAAATTTTTTTAAATTCCTTGCATTTTCCTTCTTCTGCAATCTTCCCTAAAAATATATTCTTCGCCTGTTTGATCATCCTTTCAAGATCTCTTCCCATTTGTTTCATCAATTCCTTAGTTCTTGTCGTTTCTTCATTTCTCCACTTGGCATGCAATTTTCTACACTTCCTCTTAATTTTTTGAATCTACTGTCCATAATATAGTGGATCTCCCCTAGACCATTAGATTTTCTTTGCACAAATTTATCCAACATAACCTCTATTTCTTCTTCTAAAAGCTTCCCATCATCCTTCCACACTTTTCTCCATAGACCACTTTTCAAACCTATCCCTGAGGAAGATTTCAGCCCCATTCTATCTTCCTCTGTCATACTGCCACACCAACCTATCTGCCGTTTGCTCTTCCCTCATCCTGCCAAGCCCAATTTCATCAACAGGTTATTTTTAAAGCAGTGTGCTTTTGAATTCAGTGTTCCATTAAGCCATATTTGTAATGCTATCTTCAATACAGGATTTTTCTGACACTAAAATGGGTTATGGTAACACCATTGTTTAATAAAGGTGACAAAACCGAAGTAACCAATTATATACCTATCTCACTTCTCATCTTTTCAAAAGTGATTAAAAAACGAATTTATAGGAGATTCCTGCAACATTTTGAGAATCAAAAATGATATAAAATTTCCAGTTTTGCTTTAGGAAAAATGCCTCAACAAATGATGCAATTTCAAACTAACACATTGCATTCTTAACACATAACATTACCTAAGTGGTCGGGGATAGTAATGTGGACGTCTTCCGGCAACTATGTTAAGAAAAATCACAATATTACGCAATATTCCTATTTCGAATAGAATGGGCGCCAGCTCACTGGCGAGCATGAAGTCACAGTTCTCAGGATTGTGGGCCGAACGACCTCGTGACTGTATCCCCTGACACACATTGTACAAATTTACATAAAAGAATGTAATATATAGACGGGGTATTCAGGCTCCCTAGCACACCTGAGTATTACCTTTTTACCTAATAAATGAAGGATGCCTTCTTGAGGCATCGATAACTTCCTGGATAGGGCCAGGACCCGAAATACAACACTAAATGAGAACTCACAAGTTTTGTTTAACTCAAGTAAATTGTATTGCCGAATAATGTACATAGTTACAAGTATGCACTGCAAATTAAAGCAGACATGACTCACAAGGCCTACCAGCGGCCGTTACTGTGCAAAAAGGCCAAGAATGGCGCGAAAAATTACAATAGTAATTAAACCTCCAGGGTCGGTAAATTGAGCAGACGGAGGGGTGCTGCGAACGCAGGGAAGACTTAAGGTAAATTAAATAAAAGTTCCAGTAAATTACGTCCACCTATTGCAGTTAAGTCTTCAGAACAAAGTATGAAAGTCCCCATGGAATCAGATTGCCGGAGATGGCGCAGGTGAGAGTGGCATCCTTGCCGAGAGCTCTCTCCACTCCGCGTGGTAATTTAATTAACTGACCTCATTAACATAGATCTTGAAACATATACACATAAAACACTGAAATGTTCTGAGTGAATTTTCTTAATCCTGTAGAGTTAAGAGTTCTTAATTAAGCGTTAATTTAAATTTGAAACATGATTATGTGGTGGTTTGCAGAGCACGTGGGATATTTATGTCTATTAAGTTTTGGGACACTCAACAAAAGGAACGGTCAGTTTGAAAGAAGTCTAATTATTTCCTATGCCACTAATTGGCTTGATTAGACACACAATTGCACTCGGAAATTAATATAGAAAACTACAAATACCCTAGCCTTGCTACTCTACACCTCATTAAAAACCCATATGGGGTAAATTTATTCTACGATTAGTTCGCAATCCCCTAAGAGCAACTTTCTTGAACATTTGCCAGTGGGCGATAAATTCGAATGCTATTTACTACACAATCTAACACTTGATTCCTATCCTAATTACACAGATCTCTCTAGGGACACAACAGGCACTTAGTTCGATCTCTCGGTATTGCGGACATGCGTCAAGATGCACGAAAATGCGTGTTCCGCTGGCCGCATTGATGCAGCGACTGTGGGCCGATGATGTGATGACAATGGCCGTGCCGGAACATGTCGGTGTGGTCCACGTCACACACTTGAAAAAAATATGCCATCTAATAGAATATTTTGCGACCTCACTAAAGCATTTGACTGTGTAAATCAAAACGTACTTATAGAAAGTTTAAAGTTTTATGGTGTCTCAAGTACAATCAATAAACTAATGAGCTCATACCTTTCAAACAGACAAAGGAAAAATTACTTCATTCTTACTACTTACACATGTTGACATTTTAGCGAGACTGTAGGCTGTCTCGTATGCCTGAAATATATTAGAAACATTGTGAGTGGTAATACAAGGGAGTGTAGCACGCTATGTGTCCCACAGGACAATGAATCAACACTCACTAAATTCTATAAAGCTGTTTACTCATGTACATTATTACATGCTCAGGAAGTGGTCATATGAACACTAAAAGAAATGGACCCAGCACTTATGGCTTGCCAGTCACCTTTGCGTGGAAATGACCTAAGTCAGCATGGTGTTATGGAAATACGCGGTAGCGTTAATATCTCTGGTGAGAGTGCAAGTGGTACTCCCCTTGGTACAGAAAATTAATCAAAGGTTCTGGTCAATTAAATTACAATTGTAATAAAGTGAGATCAGCCTAAAAGATGATACCGAGGAGGCTCGTGGAGCGGACGACCAACGCTGCCGGTCTGGCTCATGTGCTGGGGTGAATTAAGTGAATGGCGTCGGCTTCCGCAACAGGTTGCGTGAACCGACATCAAACACCGAATGTTAAAACATGACATAAGCACAATGTGATATTATTGCACTGGTGAAGTTGACGGGGAGTGTCACCACACTAAATGAAATGTTACTGTAATTGAGGCATTTATAGGCAGTCTCCTTTTACGAACAACACAATTACCCTCTTATAAATGGACATTGGATACACTTTTATGCTTTATTATGAAAAGTATCTGAATCCCATTTCCCATGACATATTTGCATTTCACTTGTTACAGTTTTGCTAGGTGACCATCTCCTGAAGGGATGGACGAGTCCACCTGGTCAAAGGGGTGTGGGTTGCCATGCTCGATGTCTCTTAAAACAATAAAACCCACTTCTGACTGTAGATTCGAATAAGGTGAAGTTGTGTGATATGTTTTTAAAAAATGTTGCACACTGTTGGTTGCACTTTGGGGCACTTAGCACTTTAGCTTCGGCATACAGGCCAGTTGATATTACTTGGCGGTGTGTTATATCGTATGTCGCGGCACGAGCTGCTATGACTTAACAACCAATGGCTCGTGCGCCCAACAGCTGTGACTTTGGGATAAATACCATTTCGGAACGCCTACTTTTTTATTACAAGAGTTATCTCTTGTATTGAATCAAGTAGGATGGTCTCTTGAGTCACGTAGTACCTGTTGGCAAGAAGGTGCACGTTTTGTTCCTGACAACCTGCATTATGCACATTTGGCATGATGTTGTTGGTGCAGTCCGTTGCAGCTGGTGCAGTTGAAGTAACTGCGGCAGTCAGAGTGGGCACAAGGATATTGTGGACGCATTGTTCACATTACACTCTAGGTGAAAACTTATGCTGGTTCTGGCCTGGGGCCCGCCAGATAGGCTAAAGTGTAAAAAGGGTGCGAATTGCTATAATGTATTTATTGTGAACTTTATTCCTCCACAGGTGATACAAGTTCTTGGGAAGAAAAAGCGATGACTCTGTGTGAAGATAAAGTGAAAAAAAGTACCGAGACTTATGTTACTATTGCAGACTAAATGATCGGTGCACAAAAGTTGCGTTCACTCAGAGCATGTGCGATGCAACCGACCCCTTGAAACACTAGACAGCGACAGAACTGGCGAGCTCGCAAAGCACGAACCTTGGCAGCATGTGACTCACCCTGCACTTTTTTTTTCTTACTGGTAACTTGAAACAAAATAAATCACATAAACCCTTGCATGGGAAATTTACAAAATAAATATGCGATCTTCCCTTGCACATAAACAATTACAAATTAAGCGTGGATGGTATGAAATGAAGGTGAAACATCTGAGGTGAAAAAAGTGTGAATTTGAAAATAAAAAAATTAAATTCTAGAGCACTTGTAGGGGTATCTACAAATATTCAAACACTTGGTGTGCCTTTCTTTCATTTTGCTTAATTACTTTAGCATTGCCCTATAATTAACATGCTCGTGCTCCATCATAACACACCCTTGCCTGTGGGGGGGGGGGGTGTGATTTTTCTCTGCTCTGCCCTGCACTTTTCTACACTCCCACTACACTCAGTAATCGGCACTCGTACTGGCGAGACTCAGGTGCTGGTTGATGCGTTAAACATTTGGCATGGCCAATGGCCTGAGAGGCAGGATGCCATCCTGCATGAAATGCCTCCCTCCTGCTGAGATGGTTTGCGGATTGCGCATCTTCAGGTGCCGAAGGAGCTGGCCAAGGTCCCATGATGTCGGGGCCGCAGGGCATACGGGTTGTTGGGGTGTCCTGAATGGTGTTGGGGCGGCTGTTGCTGGTGTTGGCATGGGTGGCACTGCTCCTGCTGGTGCTGCTGCTCCACCAACACCACTGCAACCGTAGTGACCCAGCCTGCAGTGACTAATGAGGGTTGATCACCCATTGGTGACCCCTCGGCTGACTGCAACATTCGTGCTGTGGTGCTGCCCCTGTGCACCACCCCCTCGACAGCTGTGGACACCTCCGGGAGCCGTCCTGCTGCCATCAACTTGCGAATTGTTTGCTCCATACCCCCATGTCCTGTCACATTGATCTCGTGTGTGTGTCTCAGTACATGCTATATAATACGGGGGAGGGGGGACAAACAGTCTCCACACATCATGGATACTATGTAAACAAGTCTCTAAATGGCCATTTATTACACACCAAAAATCGACAGCTTGCTGGGCACAATGGTTTTTCTGCTCGCGAGTGAGTGCGAGCACTAGCTGTGCCAGCACATCATCACAGTATAGGTCCTGCACAGTGAGGTCATTATTAGTGGTGATTATGTGGTGAAGGCTTACCTCACTCAGTGGTTTCCGCATTGTTGGTGGTAAAATCTCCTACTCCGCATCGTCCTGCACCACGATGTTGGCGCATGGTGACCTGGACAGTGAATCTGCTAGCTGGTTCTCGCTGCCTTGGACATGCTCTACGACAAAGTCGTGAGCTTGAAGAAGCAATGCCTACCAGGTCAGCTTGCTGCGTTCCTCGCACACGGTGTGGAGCCAGACTAAGCAGAAGTTGTCTGTATGAAGCATGAAGTGCAGGTACTCCAAGTATGCTCTGTACTTCTTGATGGAACATACCATGGCTAAGAATTCACATTCGTTGACACTGTACCTCCTACCAGTTGGTCCGAACTTGGTACTAGCGAAGACGATGATGTGATGTTCGCCATTGTCACCTCACTGGTAGACCACTGCACCAATATCTTCTCGGCTGGCATCGGTCTGCAGGTAAGGTGTTTTGTGACATCGTACCTGGCCAAGGTTGGGCACACTCGGAAACATCACTTGATTTGCTGGAAGGCATCGTCAGCAGAGCCCTCGCATTGAAACCGTCGCTGGGTTGACAGCAGGTCAGTGAGTGGTGCGGTAACGATTGCGAAGTCCTGGATGTGCTCCCGAAGCCAGTTTATTAGCCCAACTAACTTCCGGAGCTGCTTGCATGTTATGTGTTGGTGGGTACTCGTCGATCAGCCAAAACTGTTTGGATATGGGTTTGTTCCTCGACGACGACATGCCTCAGGAAGTCGATGCTGGTCTTTCCAAGATGGCATTTTGCAGTTGTGCATGTGAGGCCATTGATGGCCAATCTTTCGAGCACAAGTGACAGGTTGTGTATGTGCTCCTCTCAACTTACCGACAATATCACCACATCCAGATAGGTGAGTGTGAATTTCAGCAATGAGGCTGTCCAACACTCTTACCATCATCGCCTGGAAGGTGGCTGCTGTACACTTCAGTCTGATTGGCATTGTGCAGAACTTGAAACGCTTGCCATCGAGGGCTGTGAAAGCTGTCTTGCCATGGTCTTCAAGCTTGACGGGCACTTGCCAATAGCCGCTCTTGAGGTCAAAGGATGACATTACCTTGCCCTAAGGAAATGAGGGCCTCTTTGATGCTGATGTGTGGTGGTAACACACTACGTGTCACTTGGTTCACTGGTTGAAAGTCTACGCAAAACCTCCATGTGTCATATTTTTTGGTGCAGTGTTATGGCAAAGTTGAAGTCACTGTTTATTGCTCCAATAACACCATCATTTAACATTTCTTGAATTTACTGTTTAATAATTTTAGATAATGTGGTAAATAACTACATGGTGGAGTGTATATAGGGCTGTCTTGCACTAGCGGTATTGCATGCTCAGCTACTGCGGTTCGCCAAAGGTTGTCGTGCACTGAAAACATGTATCGCCGCTCGTCAAGGAGCCACTGAAAAGCTGTCTGGTGTTCAGGTGGTATGTTGTTGTCAAAGTCCGGCTTGTGAAACAACTGGTACTGTATCGGCTGGTCACGGTCAAAGTTATATGCTGTGTATCGCTCCTTCAAGCGGAAATGGGTGTGATGTGTCAAGTTTTCAACTATTTTTTTTTGTTCAATAAGCCACAGTACACGAAATATGGCATCTTCACTAATTTCTGGGGTAACTACTGCTGAGGTTATTGTTTATATGTCATGTATGCGAACTGTGGTTATGGCTTGACCTAGTGCAGTGCTGGCATGCTGATTGGTGGCTAAACGAATTATGTGAGCAGCTGGAGTGATATCTGTAGGATGCATGAAACTAGGCTGTAAGAAATTATGAGAGCAGTGTCTATTAATACATGGTAATGATGTCTCTTAATGAACACTAACATGTGGATGAACTGTGAATGACTACTACTAACCTGGTTAATCAGAGCTTGTTGCAGTGTCAATTTGGTAGCATTGTCCAGGACTGGTGCATCGGTAATGTACTGTTTCTTTACTCCTGCTTCCATTTTCCCGGATTGCTGCTTGCATGGTTGTTTGTTTGTTGAGGTGGGGATTATTTGGGAATGAACTGTGCCAATGGTATTCCTGACCGTCACAATATTGGCACAGAGTTGGCGGTGGTTGTCTTTTATACCACTTCACTTTTTTGTTTCATGCACTGTTGCACTATTGATTTTGTTATCACTTGCAACTGTAAATTTTGCTGTACTGTTTCCTGCACTGGAATTTTTGTCCAATTGTTGACAGAAAGAGTGTGTCATAGCACTGTTTTGCACTGTGTCCTGTCTTTCCACAGTATCCTGGTGTTGCTAGTGGCTCCATCGTATGACACTCGGTTCCTGTTCGCGATGCAGCTGACATGGATTAGGTTCCAAGACTATCGCTGTGCACATGGGTTCTTCTAGACTGCTATTAAGCATTGGTACCAATACAGCACTGTACTCGGGGCACTGTTTCTGCCACCACTTCGAGCACTTCGCTCTCAGGAAGGTATGGGTGGAAATGTCTGCCCAGGAGTATAATCCTGGTGATTAATGTGGTTAATTTCCCTGTTGGCTGTTGTTCCTTAAATGTCAGTTTGCTTTTCTCTTGTAGTGATTTGAATGTTTCTCTAAAGCAGCACTGGAAAGCATGGAGAAACTCCTCCCAGTTTAGGCCATAGTAAATGATAGATTGCCACCAGGAACATGCTTCACCAGAGATTTATGCTCCAATGCAGCTAGGCCACACCTCAATACTTAACCCCATAGCATTGCAGGTGTTCTGTGCAGTCACTCAGAAATACTGATTGGTCCTCTGTAGGCGATCTTGCAAAGGTATGTGGCAACTGGAATCGCGATGGTGTGGTAACATTGGTTGGTCCAGGTGCAAAGGTTGGGATGACTGCAGTTTTTTGTGTTTCCTTCTACTACTTTGTGGCCATACACTAGCAGCTGGTGGAACAATATCGTGAGCAGGCATTTGTGTCACCGGGTTTGAATTTAGAAATTGTTGTGCAAGGGCTTGTAACATTGGAGTCATCTGTTGGGGGAAGGCAGGCATAGAAAAGTAGGTGGTGAGTGGCGGTATTTAAGGGACTGATGGTAAGAGAGGGAGAGGCGCTGAAGTCAAGGCCGGCTGGCAGGGTGGGGAATGAGTGTGTGGCACTGCTATGTTTACATCTGCCACGTGTGCACTGATGGCTTGTGACAGTTGCGGTATAGTGCCTGCCACTGCTGTATATTGCTGACACATTAATTTGCCATCAAGTAATGTCAGTCTCCCGCCAGGCTGCAAACATTGCCCATGTACATGCTCTGCACACATCCTGCATTTCAACATGTCTTTGATTTTGCCCGCTGAGCACACTGGCCAGTGGCATTGTGTTGGTTGACAGTCTGAACCGGTTAACAGGTATTTGTAGATGGTAGAAGTGTTCAATTGATGGCTATTGATGTGGCACTGTGAGCACTGAAAGTTTTTGTTCTGTACGGTCGCGAGTTCGGTCAGGGTTAGGCACGTTGAATGATAATGCTGTAGGCACCAGGTACACTGGAGAGTAGGGGTACCTTGGTCTGTGAACAGTAAAATGCCACACAAAATTTGGTTAACTGGAAATTGGATGTTGGAATTTTAACTGGCGTTGTCCAAAAGTTTAAATTTGCACTGGCTTTGAATTTGGTTATCGCATCGGTTCTGTCCATGTTCGCAGCACGTTTGCTCATTGGACTGGTCTTACAATCGCACTTGCAATATGTTGTGCCTAATTGGTACTTGGCCACTACAACCTGTAGAATAGGGCGCAAGCATTGCCAACACAGTTCTTCGGGTGTTAGGCCATCCACTGTTTACAGTCACAGCATGGCAGCTAAACCCATGGTGGTCAAGGGCATGGCCCAAACCTTGTGGCTGACATCCCTTCACTCGCAAGGAAGCATGTACCTAACAGTCTTGGAGGGAGGTGCAGCCCTGCACACACAGCCCACTATACCGATCGATACTCCCAGCTTGTGTTGTGGTGCTGAAGCAGCGGAGGGGGTGAGTGAAGGTGCACCTGCCATCTCCTGCTGCACATTTCACAGTGCTAGAGGTGGAGGTGTGATGATGCCGCCCTGTCCCATTTTGGCCAACTCGCTGTGCACACCCTCTCCCATTGATGTAATGGATGCTGCGAAGCTAATTTTGGCATGTTTTTTATGCCGCATGGTGTGGCACCTCTGGGTAACATTCTGGCATCTGGCTGGCATCACAATGTTGTCCCAGGTTGATCACACTGCTCCCGACGAGCTCTTGATGTAAAGGATTCGGTTGAGGAAACGTGATAGGTGGGGGAAATGCTTAAAGAGGGGTTGAAATCGTGGAAGGAATGATGGGAGAAAGGTATGCCACATGGAAGGGTGACAATTTAATGCCTGTTGGCAGGGTGGTGCTGGGTTAAATTGAATTTTTGAGGGGTGGTGCAACAATTTGTTAGGTAGGTTTTGTCGGCAGGCAGTGTTGATGGTTGCTGATGATGGTGATGATCTCAGGGTACAGCAGGCAGTTAGCCTGGATGTATGCAATCCCTTGGTGAATTGTTGGATGAGCCCCTCTGGACAGGAAAACCATACGTTCCTCATGCCTGATACTTACTTCGGGATGAAGTGGGCCTATTCAGGCTGACACACACATCTTGAACTTTGAAAATCTCTAATCAGAGCATTATAATTATTAATCTGATTGAAGTGTAATAGATAAAAGCGAGTTGTTGGGGACCCGGACCTAGAAATGCACGAAGGCTGTGCTTGAAATAAAATACACGAAGTCTGAAAACTTGCCTGTAATTAAATATCCTTGCATGAAACACTTTATATCACTCTAGGTGAAAACTTAGGCGGGTTTTGGCCTGCGGCCCACCAGATACTCTAAACTGTAAAAAGGGTGTGAATAGCAACAATAAATTTACTGTAAAGTAAATGCTTCCCCAGGTGATGCAAGTCCTGGGAAAGAAAAGGCTGCGGATCCGCGTTAAGAAAAAGAGAAAAAAGTTCAGAGAATTATGTTACTATTGCAGACTACATGATCAATGCACAAAAATTGCATTCACCTGGAGCGTACGAGCGATGTGACAGACTCATTGAGACACTAGACAGCGATTGGATCTTGCGAGCTCGCGAGACGCGAACTATGGCGGCATGTGGCTCGCCCTGCACTATTTTCTACTTGCTGGTAACTTGCAAAAAAATTAAATACATGAACCCTTGCATGTAAAATGAACAAAATAAATACACAATATTCCCGTGCACATAAACCATTACAAATTAAGCATGGATGTCATGAAATGGGGATGAAACAATTGAGGTGAAATAAATTTCAATTTGAAATTAAACAAAATTAAATTCTAGAGCACTTGTAGGTGCATATATAAATGTTCACACACTTGGTATGTATTTATTTTCTTTTGATTAATTACTTTAGCATTGCCCCATAATTTACATGCTCGTGGTACATCATAATGCAACATTGCCTGGCCGTGGGTGAGCGCGGCAGGGTGTTGGGGGGNGGGGGGGTTCGTATGATGTTGTGCTGCCCTGCCCTGTACTTTCCTGCACGGGTGCCGGGTGATGCGGTGGCTGCGCAGTGTGGGAAACAAGATGCTGCGCTGCATGAAAATTTGAAGGGTCGTTGGTTAGCTGTAGAGAATGGAACAGTGTTGGGAAGTGGGCCAATCACCTGATGTGAGCCCAAACTCACGGGTCTCCACAACCTTTCGCTGCGCTGCAGTACAAAGTGGCACAGGCCGAGCACCATTCGACTACAATAACAACGGGCGTGGCCATCTGCAACAGAAACTCGGCAGTGTTTGTGAAAGCACCTGCTTCGCACAACACTGCACGAGTAAGCCAACGGTTCCCTTTTTTATCCGACCACATGGGCGATACCAATATAACCTCGTGGTTCGGATCCAAACCGAACAAAACGTGTGCTCACACTAAGCGCCGCACCATCAGGGCATAGTACGTGAGAAAGCGACATGAGCTCCTGATCAGGGCATGTCCGAACAACAAATGCTATTATGCATCATCTAGTGTTCCGAGTGTTAGGGGACCCAAAGAGCAGCATCTAAATTATTACAATTTTATCGTAAGTGTACTCCAATAGTGTAATGTTTTTTAAACATAATAAAAAAATATATCAACTGTGAAGTGCAACTACTTCCCACTTTGGTCACGGGTGAAGCCCGTGCCAACTTAGGTTCAGCCCCACAGGCATCACCTGGCTTGTGGCACTCGAGTTTGTGTTTATGTATTTTTCTGTAAGAGTAGTGAACATAGTAGTATGTATCATGTCTGAGCAGTCACAGGTTTACGAACTCGAATAGAAAAATTTCCAGCACTACATGCACATAAATGTAACAACATAAAAGTGAATTGTCATTAATAATTCAGTAGCTTGTGCAGTTTGTAGAACATGTAACTTTTGACTATGGACAGTGTAAAATAAATTTTAGCTATGGGAATTTTCCCACTTTATCAATGTAGAAAAAGGACTTAACCCTTTCAGTCTAAAGCAAGTATTCAAAGGAGCAGTCCACATGGTTCGCGACTCCCGGGCACTTCGTCGGCTTTGCATTGTTTACCATCAAGAACAATAGTTTTCACTTTTTTTCAAACAAAACATTATTATTTAACATAACTTCATAGCCCGGGAGGAGCGCCTCGTCACCTCCTGCAGACGTAAAGCCCCAGGAGTGTTACTTCGAATTATAATGTGGTGAGAAAAGTTCATTTTCCCGCATTAGACCCCGACGGGTTTAGTGCATCGGGTCTATTTCAAGACGATGTGAGCATCGTCAGAATGGTTTGTATGTGTAATAACGTCAATAAATGACTACAATACATAAGCCAGCATTTTGATTTGTAGGCCTTGCCTCTTAAAAGTACTTAGGGAGCTGGACTCACCAACCAGCCATTTCCAGGGTTAATCATGGGTTTTCAGTGTATATGTACGTTTACCAGTGTTTAATTAGCATGTGGAGTGGCCTTACAACTCCGCATTTAGCTAACTTCATAACAGAATATGGTCCAGCTCACAATGGACACCCACGGCGGTACTGGACCGACCGCGACTGCCCACTGCTAGCAGCCTATCGCACCATAAATAATACTTCATCAATTGAGACATTGAGGATAGGGAGAACAGCCTAACGACCTAGGTGACTCGGCCACGACCCACAGCAGCAGAGCAGTATGTAAGAAATCAACAAGGTGTCTTTGGTGACTGTTTCCCGCCAGAACATTTCACGAGTAACAGTGCATCTGTGATGTCTCTGCCATTCTCCAATCCCAACCTCACATCAAACGGCGCCCTTCTCATGTGGCTAGAAAAGTCATGTTTTCATGTGTCATTGTCTCACAACAATGACACTCTTCCAGTGTGGTTACAAAAACCACTTTTCTAACTTTCTTCACAACTTTAGAAATTTTCAAGTCACCTTTTTCAACCTCATTTTTCAACAATTTTTATACCCCATTGTATCATGATATGGCGCCCTTTCAACGGGACTCAAAAAGCTCTTTTTAAAAAATTTTAAATTTTTAAAAAATTTTGAAAATTTCAGATTAACTTTTTTAATGTGCTTGCCATTGTGACATACTATAGGGGTTTGCAAGTGTATTTCATATACATATCACCAATATGCCAGCAACCAAAGGGTATAAATGTTTTGTATAAAACTGCAACCAACTTTGATAATTTCATCAAGTATAACATTTCGACGTATTAATTTGCGTGCCATCTGGATGTATCAGCAAACACCCTTCAGATGAAAATTAATGGTAATCAATTCACAAAGGAGCCATTATATAACTTTTGAAATTCCTGTGCCAATACTGGCATGCTGAGATTTTCACAATAAATTGAAACAATTTCGAAAACAGTTTTCAAGTGTAGTATTCATGTAACATTTCATGAACTTAAAAGTCCATCAGGCATCAGTTACATGTCACAACATAGTGGAATATAAAGTTAATCACAGTTTTTCGGTTCATCAAGCCCAAAATTACAGTTTTTAAACAAGTTTAGCAAACTCGAAACTTTATTCAAAATTGCACAAGTGCATATAGCCAACCACGGCCATTGTTGAAAAAGCAGCATTCCTAGAGCAACAGCAGCCATTGCAAACCACCCCATCACACCACCCCCAGTGACAACATGAATCACTGGCGAACAAAGGAGTCGAGTGGTTACGGAGTAGCATGAAGGCGTGCAGCTGAACCTCCCGCCCACCTTCACCACCCTTCCATGGGCCAGGAAAACCCACTACAGGTCGATATGGAAGACAGCCATGTGTGTGGAGAGGTCCATGATCCCATCAACCACACTAACAGTAACTACAGTTTCAGTCTCCTGTGCTCCACACATGTAAAACAAAGGGGACTCCTGCACTGCACTCTCCCACTGGAAAACCAGTGACTCTTTGTCACCGATGTGTACAACCGTTCGTAAGTACAACCACAATAGACGTGTTCGGTATTATCTCCACAAATTGTCAGTGTACAATAACAAAAGGCGATCGATGGCTATGGGCTGCGATTGACTGTAACAATAGTGCTCCCCACAAAACAGTATTTTAGAAATCAGTAGGGATGCAAGCCGAACAGTGTTGGACCTTTGTACATCCAATAAAAAAAAACCCAGTTTTGGTGAATCCCCTTCTGAGAGGACAGTGTCAGTGCAGAAAACAAACAGTAAAAATTCACACAGAACTGTTACNCCCGCCCACCTTCACCACCCTTCCATGGGCCAGGAAAACCCACTACAGGTCGATATGGAAGACAGCCATGTGTGTGGAGAGGTCCATGATCCCATCAACCACACTAACAGTAACTACAGTTTCAGTCTCCTGTGCTCCACACATGTAAAACAAAGGGGACTCCTGCACTGCACTCTCCCACTGGAAAACCAGTGACTCTTTGTCACCGATGTGTACAACCGTTCGTAAGTACAACCACAATAGACGTGTTCGGTATTATCTCCACAAATTGTCAGTGTACAATAACAAAAGGCGATCGATGGCTATGGGCTGCGATTGACTGTAACAATAGTGCTCCCCACAAAACAGTATTTTAGAAATTAGTAGGGATGCAAGCCGAACAGTGTTGGACCTTTGTACATCCAATAAAAAAAAACCCAGTGTCAGTGCAGAAAACAAACAGTAAAAATTCACACAGAACTGTTATGCCCATACAGATGGTGTACGAACTTTGTAGGGTGTGATGGAAAAGGCCAATCAATAATTATATGTACACATTGTCAACAACCATACCACACACAGGACATGAAGTCGTGGGAATGTGCACTGTAGTGAATGTACATCAGAGGCGACCAACAACTCAGACTTTATTAGTGACAATAAGCTGCCACCAACTCACTGCCAACAGCCAGTTTTTTACTGTATATGAACAAACATACTCAAGTGTGAATCATGTGAACATCATGCCCATCAATGTTGCGTACCAGTAATTGAGTGGACAGCAGTCATGGAAAGCACTACGAGTGCCAAGAATGTATGATATGTCGTGCACAGCGACTGATAGCAACAAAAGCAGCTACACGAAGCCAGCACCCAGCTAACACACATCCTGTAACATTTGCACAATCAACACCGTACTCACTTCAATTGGAAATAGAGACAAATAGTGTACCAGTGCACATCTATCACAATAGGCAGACAACTAACAATACACCACCCCGATATCAGTTATTGCAAAACTTCGCAGGTTCGCCAGATGAGGAGCCACAGGCATTTTTGATACTGTAGCAACCAGTTACAGCTATATGGGCTGCGCGAAGACGAGTGGCCCAAATATGTTGGTGGCCAGTTGATAGGAGACACAAATCAGTGGTGGTGTTTATCAACCATTATCCATTATGACATACAATGGCATACATTTCTAGCTGCATTCCAGTGTCGGTACAGGAACACATTTTTATCTTTGCACGCATGTAGTCATACGGTGCTGGACACACAGTCACCCCAAGAGACCCTGATGGCGTTCGCTATGCGAAAAATACATCTGATACAGCATTACCATATACAACTGCCAAAAACAGAGGTACTCAAGGTAGTGGCGAGCACAGTGCTACTCGAATACCAGAGTGCCCTGGCTCTGTTAATCCACAGCCAGTTGGATGCATTTATGTGCTCACTGATGATTTTAGATGTCACCATGCGCGAGCATAAAGACCACGTGGGGAGTATGCTGCAAAAATCCTTGAGGGAAGCCATACAAGATCCGAGAATACAAGTACTGCCATCGGGAAACGGCAATAAGGGGTAGGTCGACCAGACACTACCTCCCCCTGTCCCGGCGAGTGTACACAGGCATTGACACCACAACAGGAACTGCTTCAGCAGCTTTTCGCCGATCAGCCAACAACACAAAATAAGTTCATACGCATTCCAGTGCACATCAATGATGTGAAATGCTATGCCCTTATTGACACTGCCGCATCATACAACTTCATTAGGCCAGGGTTTGTCGACGCGTGAGCTATGCGGCATCACAATGAAACAGTACAATAAGCCACATCCAACAACAACGGGGAAACCATGGAAGAAATGGACATCACTGTCCACATCTGTAACCTTGAAACCACCACCGTAGCTCTAGTCCTTAGCGAACTATGGGAGGAAGCAATCCTCAGTCTCCCTTGGTTAACCGAACCGAACACCATCGTGGAGTCAGCTGCTAGAAGAATTCATTTTGGCACTCAGGACTGAAGAACGGTGTATAACCTAAATTCCCACCCTAACACTAGCATTTCTGGCATCAAGCTGGATGACCTGTACCACGAGGTACAACCGGCTTACCGTGACATGGTACAGCATGTATTGGAGGAACGACACGATGTGTTTGCATCGCTGACCCGTTGCGACGTACCAATGTTATAGGATATGCCATAACAATAGATAACAACCGACCAATTTTCGCACCACCGCATAGCTACCTTAGTCACCAGGGTAAAATCATTAAGGAGCAAATACACGAGATGTTAGCGAAGGGGGTAATTGAGCCAGCAGAAAGTCGCTACAACTCCACCATCACATTGGCGCCAACGAAGGATGGCACTTGGTGTTTCTGCATCAACATCCGCTGAATCAATTTAGTGACCACAAGTACCTCACCTCCCTAAAACAGTGTCAAAAACGCACTCAAAATTCAACGCAAAACCAAGGTCATGTCTTCTCTCGATCTGCGCAGTGGCTACCGGCAGGTCTCAGTGAAGCTAGAGCACAGACTGAATACAGCATTCATGGCACCGGACGGAAGGTAGTTTCAGTTCTGCACAGTGCCATTTGGACTGAAATGGGCACTGTCCACCTTCCAAGCCATGATGTTTCGAGTACTGGATGGTCAAGTAGGTGACTTCACACTCGCCTACTTAGACGACGTCGTCATATGGTCAGAGTCATGGGAAGGCCACATTCACCATCTTTCACTCCTACTCGAATACCTCACCATCAATAGGCTGACATGTACCAACCACAAGTGCCACCTCGGCAAAGTACGGCTGGAGTTTCTGGGTCACATCATCGACAAGGACAGAAACCAGCCTAACCAAGAACAGTTGCATGTGATCGAGGACTATGAGAGACCCTGCATCAGGAAACAGGTTCGGAAGTTTTTCGGAATGCTGCACTGGTTGCAGGAGTACATACCGGAATTTGAAATAATAACTGCACTTCTCACCACACTCATGTCCCCCGACAGGAAGTTTGACTGGGATGTAGAAGCCGAAGACAGCTTTCTGGCCATAAAAAGCAGGTTCAAGGAATGCAAAGTGCTCGTGTGTCATGACCCCAGTAGGCATTTTTATGTTCAGATGGATACCAGTGAACATGGCCTCGGAGTGGTCCTGTTCCAGCTTGGGGACAGCAACGAACGCCAAGTTCGGACCAACAGATAAGCACTATAACATCAACAAGAGGAAATGTATTGTAGTGTTATGGGCATTCAAACAGTAACATCCATACCGAGAGTACCAGTGCTTCATGTTGCGTACAGACAACTGCTGCTTAGTATGGTTGCACAATACATATTAAGCATGGAACAAATTTATCTGCTGGTCAATGCTACTGCAAGCATATTACTTCAAAATCAAGCACATGCCAGGTACAGAGAACAAGCTGGCTGACCTGTCTAGGTCACCTATTGAGATGAACACTGCCCATGACGAAGAGGAGTGGGATGTTGTACTTCCTCCTACCCCTGTTGAGGCTGTCGGATTCATCACACACGACACAGCAACCTGCACACACATAAATGCTTCACCCAAGGTCCGCATCGACCAACTGTGCGAGAAAGTCAAGGTAGCCCAAGCAACAGTACCAGATGCATAAAAGAAAATAACACTCTGCAGACAACAGATCACAGACAGGTGGCGAGTATTTGATGGCCACCTCGAGTCAAAGCCACGAGGAGATGGCAACAGGTGGAAGCTGTACGTACCCGCTGTGCAATGCACCCAAGTACTCCACTTCGCACAAGGTATGTAGTTATCAGGCCACCCAGATGCCAAGCAAACAACACACAATGTGTTGCAACACATTCACTGGCCCAGCATGCCCCACGACATGCATCAGCACATCACAGAGTGTTTGGCTTGCAATCATTACAAGGCTCTACGCGCCGCTGTTCAACAACATCAGCCACAAATACCAAATGAACCTTTTCAGATGGTGGCCCTGGACCTCATGGGGCCCTATCCCAAGACCTCAACAGGGAAAAGATTCCTAGCAGTAGTAACCGGCCGCTGTTCCAGGTGGATAGAAGCATATGGGGTGCCCAGTGCACGCACCAAAGAACATCTCCAGCACCCTGGAGAATAGTGCTTCCTATGAAGGGGCTACCACAGGATACTGTTAACAGACAATGGGACACAGTTAGTTGGGCGAAAATGGCGTGACCTCTGCACCAATTGGGGGGTCTCACAGAAAATTATGTTGATTTACCATCTTCGTGCCAACCCCACAGAGCGCAGAAACCAGGATCTCAAGACCCAGCTGTGTCTTCATGTGGTGAAGGATCACACTTCCTGGGCTGAACAGCTGCCCAACACCCTTTTCACACTCCGCCGCCACACCAACGAAGCTACCGGCATGTCACCCATGTCCATTCTACATGGACGCGAGCTGACACTTCTGGGTGATTACAACTGCCCGGCAGCAGAGGAGAGTACACCAGCAGAGAGCAGCCCTAACCGCCAGCGATGGAGAGAACAAGAGATGGAGACAGTTCATTTTAGGCAGGCTGCCTACATACTCAGTGGGTGCCCTTAACCACTCGACCACCAAAGCAGCTCTGGCCAGGGCAGAAGGTGTTTGTCAAAGAACATCTCCTGTCCTCAGCACGGAAGAACTTCTGTGCTGGGTTAGGGGCGAAATCGAGTGGCCCACACATTGTGACAAAAGCATTGGGGAACACCACTTACCTCACTAATGTCAACCGGAAACGTACCATCAAGGTATATCGGGATGACCTTCGGAGGGCCATGCAACAAGAAATGCATGCGAATTTCCCTGATGCGGGACAACCGAAACCAGCAACACCAAACTGTCCGGTGACATCAGCCGCGGACTCATCCGACAGCCAAGCCATACAGAATTTGTTTCCACCTGCGATACCCAGCGATCACTTGCCCCCAGGGCTAGTGGAAGAGGAACAGGAACCTGCATTGAGCAGCTCAGAGGCCGAACCAGTCACAACAGCCAATGCTGCAACACCAGCAAATGCATGCATCAAGGCGCTCCGCGCCGAGACGACTGTTTGAGAGGCTCCTGTCATGTCGAACATGAAGGAGGAGATACCTGGGGGCGGCACACCCAGCCAGGTGGGTCTCCCTGTAGCCGTTACGTTGGCAGCAGAGTACCACGAGAGCAGCACAACAGGTCACTGCAGGAGGCCAGTCAGACATCCGAAGGGAAACATCAAAACAGGGACTCCTGCAACCCCCCTCGAGGTCGCCGACCAAACCGACTCCCCCGCACCACCACCAGCAGCAGTGACGAGAGTGGTCATGAAAGCGACACCCCACCACACCACTCCAAGCGACACTGTCGCACCACATGGGCCCCTAGCGCATGACTGCCCTGCCCAGACTGCATGTCCTGCAGCGCTACTAGGCACAGGGGTGCCCATAATCAGGTGCTTCCAGCACCCCACAACTCAATGCAACAGGTCCATTGGCTATAAAATACCTGGTAGGGTTTCTTAGATTACACATCGTCGGCAGATTATCAGAAAATGATAAACCATCAATTTATACTGCAGTGTATCACTAAAGAGAACATTAAAACATGACTAGTCTGTAGCATTTTTTAAGTGTAAGCGAATAATATTTTGGTGCTCTTCCCCCTTTAACCTGAAATAAAATATTGATGAAACTGTTATGCTTTTGAGGGTTTTACTTTTCAGAATATTGGTATGGGCCAGTTATTTAATACAGTCAGGACGTATTGTTCTTTCAACTTAAAACCTCGTTTATTATAAAACAATCTGAAAAAACAATGAAACATGACATTTGCATAGCAGTACACCTCACTTTTATTTCCATTTCACACAACGGTTCAATGATTTGATAGTTTGACAATTTTTTTAGAATGAGAATGGCTAATAGCTAATAAGGCTATGATCAATAAAGACGATTACAAACTAACTACACATCAGCAAAATACGAAAGGATGAAAAATCGCTAACAATCTAGATGGCACAACACAAAAAACGACGTCGCACTCACGATGCTCAGTCTAAAAGTCTGAACCGCCACCGACGGTGGCAACTGCAGAACTATTAGTTTGACGAATGACTGCAGCTGGGTATGGTGGCATTTTGCGCGAAACGGACGAGTTAATTAATCTTTGAAAGATGTATCTTCTGCTTCATAATGTGAGTGGGCGAAAGAGACAGGAGTATAGTCATATTGCTGTCTCTACACCCCCTTCTATTTTTTTACAACACAACAATGGGTTTTGCTAATTATTAAATGTGAAACTATAGTATGTTTAAAGAATAACTTTTAGTGGGATTATTTAAATATGAAATGAAATTTTAATATACAGATTCTTACTTTGCTTACATCAAAGACTGGCTTTGCAAGAAAACATATGAAAGTACATAAATGTGTCTCAGATCTTCATTTTCTATTACCAACTACATGTTGGGTTTCGTAGAACAATAAGCTTCCCAGTAAACACAAGCTGTAGGCAGATTGTCAGCAACTTGTCGGCCCGATACCAGTACTGTCGGCTAGTGTCCGAAGTAAACTCAATGAGAAAACTATCTCTTAATGATACGACATATGTTTTCAGAAAGATTGTTAGCATTTACGATAAAGACAATGGGTCAGGTTTTTTTATGATAAGAGATGGATATCACAGAAATTATGTCAGCCTTATATCTTAAAGAAACTAGATCGCCAAAATATTAAAGAAGATTCTGGGCCGATTCCGACACAGCATCTTTGCCTAGTCTCTAAGCTAGCAAATATCTAACAGATTCTGGCCCAGTATATTTTTTAATACAAGGTACTTTAACTATAGACCAATATTTTTCTGATGTCTTCTTGCTCGAGTAATTATTTTGTGATGTATGGACGTCACATGTTGGCTGAATAGGGAGCAGCTGTCACTATTCCACGTGTCGTCTGCCATTGGTTTGGTGAATCGTGTATTGGTCAGGTTGGCAGCCTTTTTTTGCGGCCGCGTTCTTAGGATTTGTCGGCGCGGGTGGCTCTTGAGTCTTCCGCTTGGGTACGGGGGTGGGCGGCAGTCATGCTAACTGAGCACAGCGAGTGAATGAGAACAGTTTGAGCTGCCCTGATGCGCAGTCAGTGAGTCGAGTTTGAGCTACCATGACAGGTAGCGAACGGCGTATCTGCCTTGAGCTGTCACACTTGATGGGCGCCGTGGCGTGATAGTTGTGGCTGTACGCACGAATGTGTGGCAACAAGCTCTGGTGGATGCGGTGGCTGGGTGGCTCAGCAACTATGTACGTGACGTGAACGAGACAGCAAGTGGTACAGTATGCGAAGAAAATGCGTGATATGCTTTGCAGTTGTTTGATGATGATTTAACATCGGATTGCCATTAACTGTCGTTTGAACAGTTTAGATTTTGCAGTCGTGAAACTGACGATGTCGTGATTCTGCAATCAGTATGGTCAAATGTTCCGCGTGTGAGCGACAGCTTGTCTGGCATGCCACCGATTTATGCTGTGCCAGGATGAGCATGGTTTTCCGTGCGCAGAGAAACGGTGGATTTTGTGCGCCGTGTTTTTTATAAAATGTTCTGCATGTGATCTGAAAATCTGAGTGATTGAAGTTCGCTGTGCACCCATTATACCTATTATCTGGTTCCTTGGGTGAGGTATGAGTCTGTCTACACTCCGCTCCATGTGTTAAGGTAACATCTTCAAACTTTATTTTGCGAGCTGGAGGCAGTACACCATGTGACATATCAGTTGTTCCCCAAGACCGTGCGAGGGAATGTTTGACGATAGTGTCGAGTAATTTGTCCTTATTAGTATAGTTGAGCAATGATTCTTGTTCACTGTGAGTTGACTCATAATTTAATATTTTGTAATGTCATTTTGTAATGGGTTGTGCATAATTTTTTAAATATTTTTTATATAAGTTTGATTAGGGTGATTTAGCCACAATCTGTGTTCATGGGCCTTGGAAATGTTTTTTAACTGAACAATTAAGTCGATAATTGAGGCCGATTATGATTCAGTAAATGTGTAGTGTTAGTAGTTGAAAAGGTCAGCTCTTGTTCAATCGCCATACAATCTGAAAGTGTAAAAAGTTTATGTGTGTATATTTTATGAATCATGTGTAATAGTTCTAACCTAGTATTTATACATTATAGCCTTTAATTGCAAAACCGGTCGTTTAAATATTAAGTACAGTGAATCAGCTTTCTGTATCATGGGTGATGGCAATTTTTTTTAGTGTAAATAATTCCAAGCAAATATGGCAGTATTATTATTGAGTTAGTAAATTTCAAAATCATTGGAAGTCTATGCTTGTGTATCTTACTTGGTAGCTTTTGGTAACTAGTGACACCGAGGGTAAAAATAAACTACTGTCCCACCATTCTGGCAACCCTACATCTAATGCCATCAAATCAAAGCAGTACAATTTGTTAGCATCGGGAATATGCAAGGAGACAGCTAGAAGTCAACGGCATGCCATCATTTTTGAGACAGGTTGTTAGCCTTTAAGAAAATGACACTGGCCCAATGTATTTTTTATGATAAGGGATGGATGTCTCATAAACTATGTCGGCCTGATTTCTCACAGCCAATTGCTCACAAGATCTTAAAGAAGATTCTGGGTCGATTCCGACACAGTATGTTTTTACCAAGTCTGCACAAGCAAGTGTCTAATTGATTCCGGTCCAGTATATTTTTTAAGACAAGGCACTTTATCTCGGGAAAGGTCGGGAATATGCAAAAAGACAGCTAGAAGTCAATGGTATGACATCATTTTGGAGGCAGGTGGATAGCCTTTAAGAAAAATACTCTGGCCCAATGTATTTTTTTTATAATAATGGATGGATATCACAGAAATTATGTCGGCCTGATATCTTACAGCCAATAGATTGCTAACATCTTACAGAAGGCTCAGGGCCCATTATGAAACAGTCGGTACGAGCAAATATCTAATTGATTCCAGTCCAGTATAATTTTAAAGACAAGGTGCTTTATCTCGGGAAAGATACTTTTCTGGTGTCTTCTTGCTCGAGTAATTATTTGTAAGCATCGGGAATATGCATATGCTTCATTAAAACCTTCGGATTGCCATTTATCTCGATAGTTCATTCGGCTAAGCCACATGTCTACCAATCCGAGGTACTGCAGTTCGAGGCTCATCCATTCGAAAGGATTTTTCAATTGCATTAAAATACATGTGATGACCAAATCGAACATTATATTTACTACAAATAACACTCCATAATTCAGAGTGAAACAATAAACACACACTATATAGCATTTTGTATCTTGCCGGTCTACATCTGGTGTATTTTGACACTGTTGGTAAACAGTTGGCTGATATGCCATATTTATATCCGCCCAATTCCAGTATTAGACATTGGGCCAGCATCAGCTGACTGAACAGTCAGCTAGGTGTTACCAGACCGGGTCCAGCTCACGCTTTTCGTGTTTGTCAGATATGTATCAATTTTGTATCTTGCCAGCCATACTCTGGTGTATTTTTGACACTATCGGTAAACAGTTAGTCGACGTTACATATTTATATCGGCCCAATTCCGGCATAAGACATCGGGCCAGCATCGGCTCCAAAAGTTAGCCCAGCAAGCTTTTACTGGCCCAATTCTGTCCCGTGTCTTTCACTGTTGTTGGGGTTGGTCTTCTGGATACCATTGTAGTAAGCATTTGCAATTTATAAGATAACATTCAAGATGTATTTTTAGCATTTGTCTCGTACTACCTTGTACACTGAAGAGCCAAAAAAAACTGGTATAGGCGTGCGTATGCAAATAACAGAGGTATGGAACCAATCAGAGTAATGCGATGCGGTCGGCAGCTATATCGGTCACTGCTGCTACAATGACATGTTATCAAGATTTAAGTGAGTTTGAACGTGGTATTATAGTCGGCGCACTAGAGATGGGACATAGCATTTCCGAGGTAGCGATAAAATTTGGATTTTCGCGTACGACCATTTCACGAGTGTACCGTTAACATCGGGAATCCGGTAAAACATCAAATCTTCGACATCGCTGCGGCCGGGAAAAGATCGTGAACGAACGGGACAAACGATGACTGACGAGAATCATTAAGCTTGACAGACGTGCAACCCTTTCTCAAATTGGCGCAGATTGGATTTGTTGACTGCCCTGCTGGATTCATGGTGTGAATTGCCTCCTGCATACCTTCAGACATTAGTAGAGTCCATGCCACGTCGTCTTGCGGCACGTCTACGTTCTCGCGAGGGCCCTACACGATATTAGGCAGGTGTACCAGTTTTTTTGGCTCTTCAGTGTATAATACGTTTTACTGTCGCCTTACTTTTTAGTTTTGTTTTACTGTCGTTAACTATGGTATTTGTAGTATTATCTGTGAATGGTTTGTTACTACTGCTCCATGTTAAAACAAAATATAACTGACGTGATCTTATACAAGTGTGAAGAAAGTTACATTATGCGTTGTAGTTCACAGGTTTGTACAGTATTTTCTTATTATTTGTCTGAGTACTGTACCTCATTTCCACAAATAAAATAAATCTGTTTATTTTATAAAGAATTTAATGAGTAAAACCAAAACTTAGTTAAGCTAGTAATGCTAAGCAAATTAGCTTACGAGTTTTATATTACAATACAAATAACAACCCCTATTCTGGGACACAATATTTTGTAAGTAGAATAAGTTTTTGGATGGGTTGAAAATTTTTTACAAAATATGTAAAAAGACAATTTGCCAAAACTACCTCAACATATTTACAAATTTTGGGTGTGTTCTCGTTTTTCGTAAATACTGGTTTCCCTATAAGTAAAAACCTTCTGCCAGTAATCGTATTAAATACAAAATCGGTTTCAATTGAAAGAGTGTTAGATGTGTTGAGGTAAAACGCAGCAAATTGTATTGCCAAACCCCTTAGTATGCTCCATTGGTCATGTGCTCTCACCTTCTGTTAGGGATGGAAAAACTGTTTGTTTCAAGTGCATTAGGTATTACTGAACAGCATCCTGCTATGTGGTTTTGACAGACAGTATTGTCGTCATGTGCTGCCAATGTGTGTAACTCTTCTGACGACGAGGTTCAAATGGCAATAGGATGGAAACAACATGTATGAAACTTTTATTAACTTTAAAATTAAGTGCATACTTTAGTACATATCTGCCACAATTTATCTTAGTAAAATAATCCTTAAATTAATTTCGTACTTAGAAAATGTCTTTACTCAAGTGTAACTGCTGTTTCCACTGCTTATAGTGGGGAATTTTTATAAATAAATTCTAATACAGAATATACAGTTATATATCATAATAATGCATAAAACTAACTCAGTTGGATATTTTGTCTGAAAACACAAATACCCTGGTTCCTGGAGTTGGCTATTTCGTGGTTTTAATACATTCTAGAAAAAATCTTTTCAATTTTCATTCTTTAGGCGTCTTACCTAGTACTGGTTTCGGAGGCAAACAAATAACACTTCTAAATTAGTAATAATATTGTTACATGCTGCTGGTCTGCACCGCTTCCCTTGCCCTGCCCCACTCGAGCGAGCGAAACAGTGAGCCAGGGCAGAATGGTAACCCGAGGAGTGCATAGCGAGTTAAAAGGCGAGCCACCTCGTGAGCCTGATAAGCCTATCGGGACTCGCGCGCTCCCGTAATTCAGCGGATTGAATTGTTGGGGTTATCATTGAAAGAATGTTCCGGCCATTGGTCTAGCCTCTCTCAGCGAAACTCGGGGTGTGAGGAACATTCTAGATCGGGCCTGCGAGACTACTTAAGCCGCAACGGACTTCCGAGGCAACAGATTAGGGTTGGAGGATTGTATGACCTTAAGTGCCAGGAGTGCGAAGGGAGTGAAACGACGAGCCAATATAGCGACGAGTGGCGGAGTCAGTGACCAGCGAGAGTGAAATCTGTGGACTGCGGGCATCGGTACAGTGGAGAGTGAGACTGATTGGCGGGACTATTCAACTGGATGTTTGAGTGACAGACATTTGGAATGATGGCTATATACATATTGAATATGTGTAAATAATGAGCATGAATTAAGTGACTGTAACTATAATACAGACATTGATAAGAAATTTAGTTAGAATTGAAATAGATGTTAAATGTTTCACTCACTGAGAATAACAAGAGTAATAGGGGGGATAGGTAATTTAATGTTTTAAATGATAGCTATGTGAATAAACTAAAAAACTAATTTAGTTATTTTATTTTTATTAATACCTCCGTCCCTCATGAACTCGTATTCACCCCTGGCATCTTATAACAATCATTTTCTAACCCTTGTTGCATAATTGGTTTAAACAGCATTTTTAATCATGTAATTTTGAGTTATGCTAAGTTTTTTAATTGAGACTTATACCAGTTTTACTTTTGTATTCTTTATAAAAAATGTTTTATATAACTTTTAGAATTTAACCAATTTTCTCACATTTAAAAATTATTTGCTTGTCAACAAATTTCAAGATTGCTGACATATGGATGGCTTGATAAAGCATGGAAAAAGCTAAGGAAATTAATAATTATATTTTATATTTCCAATTTTTATCCATTTTGTTTGGGCATTTGTCTATGATGTCAACAATTATAATTCAAAATAGTGATATTGAACTGGAATAGTAAAGCAAGACAAAAAAGGAATATTATTCTGTAGAATAATATAACAATAGAGTATAGAAAAATAGAGTAAATTTAAGAAATATTTAAACTTTTTTACGCTTTCGCAAATTTCTGAAAATCTCATGTCTGTGAGCATGGGAAGGCTAAATTGACTGACAATCTATATTGTAGCCATTGAACCAAACTGACAGTGCATCAATAAATGGTTGGTCGGCTCCTTGCTATTCTCTCCTAATTCCTGATGCCGAATCAATTAAATAATATATCTCCCTACTGTAGGATATATTTCTTGTTTTCAGTAGTGTTGGTATAGGCTGTTCACAGTTTATCTTTGTTCCTTGCCGGACATTCCTGCATTCATACCCCATGCGGTGTCACCTTTAAAACGTACATGTCGTACACTTTCAACCATACATAGTACATTTCCTGTGTTGGGTCATTTTCGGGAAATAAACAATAGTTGCCATGACTTCTAAACCAGCCCTCTTATGTGGGTCGTAGTACACTATATATATATATATAAACATCGTGCACTACGACCCATTTTGCAAATAACTAAAATTTATTTCAATTATTTATTAAATTTTTTATTCATAAATAAAAGAATAATTTTAAATTTCAAATTGAAAAAATTTAATAATTTTTTTTCTGTAATTGAATTATTAAATTATCTCCTTAATTTAATTGTTGTTAAAAAATTAAAAATATTAACTTTAATTTTAAGATAAAAAAATTGATGGCGAATTAAAACATTTACAACATTAACGAAATAAAAAAAATGTATAACCAAATTTCAATAAATTCAATATAAATACAACATAAATTCAACAAATTCAATGGGGATCCTCATTTGATTGATAAAAATATTAAAATATCTACACAAAACTATAATAATTTAAATTTTTTAATGGTTTTTTATAATTTTATAAATAAAAAATTAATATATAGGTTAACTGAAGAATAAAATAACATGTATATGGTAATTAATTTTATAAATTAAAAATTATTTTTTATAAATTAATTTTAAAAAAATTGGAAAAATGTATTACATTGGGAATGGCTTTTTATAAGTTTCAATAAAAATTTTAAATTAATTTTTTTGGTTTACTCGCAAAATTTTAATAAGTAATTGAATTTAAAGCAATTTGATATATCTGTACCTCGGAGGGATACAACACTATGTCCATTTTCATAACTTTACAGGAGAGGAGTTTTAAACATTTTTTCAACAAAAAGTGTTATTGGCACAGCTATTTATTGAGATGTTGAAACAATATTTTACCAGAACATTCTATTTATTGTTATTTACATCATGCAGTTGTTATAAAATAAAAAAAAACCTTTTTTACGGTTTTTTTCACTTTTTAATGGACATGGTGTTGTATCCCTCTAATAAAGTTATTGTACTATAAGACCTAATGTGGGATATTCAATAACAAACACAATACTATTTGACTTACAAAATGTATTTAACTATTTTATTTATAATTCTCTTTACAAATACAAATAATACATCTATGTATTCAACTAAAATGGTATTTTAGATGCAAAAAACTCAGTCATCATCAGGTAAGTCTCCTTCAGGGTACTCACTAGTGGTATTACTAGTATGCTTTAAGTTTTTATAAAAGTCATGGCAAACTGTAGGAACATATGGTAGTAATGCCAATAGATCATTATACTTTTGTTGTGATATTGGTATTGGAGTTGGTGTTACCAGTTGCAAATCGTTTGGCAATGTAAGGGGTCGCCTTCGAAACCTAACAAGGTCAATCTCCTGGTTTTCATCAGCGAAATTACTTTTCAAAAACAGAGTTCCCATGCTGTTCTGTTTTACTTGCAGTTGAACACAGGTTGACAGAAGAACTTGTTCTTTGTTGACATCTTTTTTTCTATTAATAAAGGGTGGATTTTCACATGTTTTGACATCGTACAAAGACCTAAAATTTTTAAAATCTTCCAGTTCCATATTATGCACAGTATATTTCATTGAGGTCTGTCTGACTAACTGCTGCCAATCCCAGGGCGTTAGAATTGTCATGTTGTTAAGTTTTTTTCTCTTCCGCTCTATCAGTGCATGGACAGTATCCGCCTCCATATGCGTGTGGCCCTTTAGTAGAAACTTTTGAGTGATGATTTTTACTTGAGGATACTTATTGAGTATCCAAAAGAAACACATAATAAGGCTAATATTCTTATTCTGGCCGTAACAATTATCCGACCACAGAATGATTTCTTCAATGTCACTGCCAGGAATGACGGTATCTGCCCATTTCAGTAATGCAGATCCGATTTCATTTCCGCCACGAGCTCCTTTGGATTCGTCCCACATAATACAATGGACTGACGAATCAGAAGAATCAAAAAGGGTGTAATTCAACGTCCAAAGTTTTCTCTTGTAAAAGCTTATGCAATTTGTTACAAGGGGTGACGGCAAACATTTTTGAAGATCACCCGTTAATACCTTAAGGGTATTGTTAGCCCTTTTGGTGTCCTCGCTTTTTAAATCATACCTTAATTTAGATTCATCCAGATGTGCATTATGGTCTTCCTCAATAGAATGTTTTTCATCTAGAGTCAAATTATTTTTTAATTTTGCTTGAAAATAATCACATGTGTCACACGTGTCTATTTCTGGTGGTTTGAAATTCAACTTAAATTTTTCGTTGAACACATCGTAGTAGAGCCATTTTTTAGCTATTAACAAAGGGTTGAAATCATTTTCATTACAATCCTCTACATACAGTTCATACATTTTCTCTATGTTCAGGTGCGGACCCAAATACTTCATATCACTCTTTTCCCTAGTGTAATGACTGCTATAATTTGGGAAGGAAGAGATGTGTCTTACTACACTTTCAACAGTGTCATTATGTGTTTTATTGACGGGAGTTTGCTTACCCCTTTGATCGATTTTTACAATTCCACCTGGTTCAATATTTTTCAAAACATTAACTACCACGGTGTTTGATATAGATAGTGTATTTAAAAACATAAGTTTACATACTCTAGTTCGTATGCCTTTTACTGTAAAATAATATTGTAGAGTATTTTGTTTTGACTTATTGGAGGCAAGGTCTCGTTTTCTTGAACGGACAGTACTATGCTTCTCTACACATGAAACAATGAATTGCCGTTTTGTGTCATTTCCCTTCTCCTGACTCCAGTATGCATTAAAGATCTCCTGTCTGTCACTTTGTAATAATTTTTCAGAACATTTCAGTCTGCAAGAACAAGGAGGTTTAATAATTCTGGCAGGGACAACTTTACCCTTTTTACTAATATATTCTTCACCTGCAGAATATTTACGTTTCTGAATATTACATGCCCATTCACTGGTATGAACGACACGTTTTTTACCTATCTGAGTAGAAATAGATTTATTTTTCACTTTTCTCCTTACGCCTACTGTTCCTTGCAAATCTAGGCCTACTTGATTTTCTGCAATATTTTCATTGTCGCTGCTTAAATTTAAGTCTTCCTCAAGTAAACGTAGCTCATGTCCATTTGAGTTTGTTTTAGCACTATTTGTACTGACCTCATTTTGTATTTCATTAAATACAGGGACATCATCACTGGAATCCGTTTCAGAGCTTGGAGGTTCATAATTTTTGTCCCGATCAGAATCATCATCATCTTCGTCGAAACTCAAGTCATCTCCATTATCCTCTTCATTTTCAACATCCTTGCTGTTTGTATGATTTGGTTCTGAAATAAAACAAGTCTTATAATATTACATGTAAAACATAATATTGTGAAGTTTAGGTTCATAACAAAACATTACATTAACTGTTTGAGGTTATGTATATCACATTAAAAATAATGAGCAAAACAGTAGCTTACCTGTAGTAGAATCTTTTTTAGAACTTTTCAATAGTTCCAGAATCTTTCTCCCACGAGAATTATGGTTCATTATTCTTACTATTACTAAAAAAGAGCAAATATTATGACTTTACATACATCCAACTATGTAAACTCATCAGAACTGTCAAAAGTACTCTTAGTTCACTAACAATCCGCCAGGCTGTGTAGAGGTATACAACACTATGTCCAGTAGTAATTCACATGCTTCAGAAGGATAAAACACCAAGTCCACATGGTGTTCTATCCCTCTAAATGAAAGTGGACTTGGTGTTGTTTTAAAACATGCTATATCCGGTTCTAACTGGTTTTGGACATAGTGCTCTATTCCTCTAAGAAATATGAGAAAAGCTGATTTTAACTCTGTAATAAAGTCAATATGGAACAAAATGGACATAGTGTTGTATCCCTCCGAGGTACAGATATATAATGGTTCTTAGTACACCATATATATACTGCTCACAGTTACTAAATTAAATGCGGAATCTATAGGAACTTATTTTGTTCCCAATCCTGAAAGACTGATTGACGTTTGTAGTTGTTTGTGTGAATTTTATGGTCATCTACTCCTTTAGAGCAATGCGCGCTGCAAAGAACCTTCTTGGCCAGGCGGCCAAGTAGGCCTCTGTCTCGAGTGTCTGGATCCTAGCACGGCCATTAGCGCCAGGTGTGTGGACCTTCGGAACGACGAGCGACGATGCAGTGACCGGTGAGTGTAGTCTGCAAACAGTGGGAGAGTAGAGAAAGAGACTAACTGGCTAGACTGTAAGTAGGACTGTATATGTGAGTGACATACATTTGGACTGATGTTAATGTATGGCAATTACAATTTTGATCGTGTATGTGTAAGTGAGGATTAAATTATGATATCTAGTATAAAGACAGTGATAAGGAATTTGAATCATATTAGGGATTGGCATTAGATTTTGCACTCAAGTATGCGAATATTAAATGTTAGTAACAGAGACAGGTAGTTTAATGTTGCAAATAATGACTACGTGCAATTTCTTAAAATCGTAAATAATTAAAAAATTTTAATGAGTTCATTTTATTTTTACGAAGGTCTCTAGCCCTCACAAACTCGCCTACGCCCCTGGCGACTTGTAACAATATATTTATGTTTTATTCTCTAATGATACTTCTGTCAAGTATACGTCAAGGCTTACATATAACCTAAGCTTTTAAGAACTTCACCAAAATTATTTGCATCCATGTAGAGGAAAGTAGGCTCATTAGTTAGTTATGTAGGCAACTTCTTGTTTGTAATTGTTTGAATCGATTTTTGTTTTCTGTGTGAAAGATAAAAACATAACTTCTTATCGAAGAAGAGGGCAACCTTCAGAACCCAGGTGGAGACAAAAAGTTGCGAAGGTGCGACATTTTACACATTTGGCATATTTTACATATTCAATGCGGTGCCATTATTTTTCTTGCAATATTATTGTTACAAACCGCCAAGTGGCGTATCCAAGTTCGTGACAGATGGAGGTCTTAATAAAAATAGAATAACAAAATTCAGTTTTTCAATTTATTTATATAAAAATGTACACGCCCATTATTTATAACATGAAACTAACTATATCTACTATCACCACTTATTATTTTCAGTGAGCGCAATATTGAATGTTAATCACAATAATAAAGCCCGTATCGGTGTCTCTATACCTGCTACACTCACTTAATATGAACTTATTATTTACGTCTATTCAATAAAACGGTATATTGCCATCACTCCAAAGTCTGTCACTCATGCATCCTGTCCCACAGTTCCACTGGTCAGTCTCACTCTCCACTGTACAGATGCTCGCAGACTTAAATCACGCTGGTCACTGTCGTAGCCTCTCGTCACTTCGATGGTTCCACACATTTGGCGCTTAAGGCCGTACAAGGCTCCAGACTCTCGACTCGGAGGCCCACCGTAGCTTATATAGTTAGACCAGTGGGCCCGATCCAAAAGGTTCCTCGTACCCCAAGTCACGCTAAGCAAGACGAGGGTGATGACCAGAACATTCTTGCAACGATAACTCCAGACATCCGTTCTCTAAGGACAGGAAACCGCACGAGTCCCAATAGGCTTATCGAAGCTTGCGCTCTTGTGATGTGGTGGCACCTTTGTAACTGCACATTTCTCTGGTTACCAGTGATGTCCTTGAGATCCGCGCCTCACACGCCCAAGAATAACGAGGAAGGGAAATGACGCAGAGCGGCTGCATGTAACCAATAAATACATTTATTATTTTGCATGGTTTTGTATATTTTATGTACTTATATTTTAAAACCTCGTAAATTACTGTAACTTTTGGCGAAATGCTAGGGTACTTGTTAATAAACGAGAGTTTTTGTGCTGTAACATCTTTGATTTAAGAAAGTAAAGAAATTTAGTGGTAACAGCACAGTATTTCTAGTGAATTGTGTAATGATTGGCAAAGTTGGTCCACATGAATAAAATATAATGAATCGATGTAAAAATAACTTTACTGGCTATGTTAGCCTTTTATGATAAGTAAATTTCAAATAATTAATGTACACGTAACATTTATGATATTTACAGGCTCTGATTCAAGCCAGAAATTATTACATTTACATGTATAGCAGGAAATTACAGATTTAACATGTATTATGAAGTGATCAGTCCTTAGCTGAACGGCCTGCCTGATCACACCTTCAAACATTTAATCAAACATCGGGCACAAGCGTGATTGCAATAACACCTTGCGAAAGACAGTTGCAGGAACCCCCACCACTGGCCAGTAAACAGAGACGAAAATATTCAACAACACGCCCGATATAGGCCAACGTAACACTGGGAGCGAGGTATTTTGTCATAGGGGCAGCGGACCAAGAAGACGTGGAGATGGGTGTGTCCGGTCATCGTTAACCGCCTCCTAGAATCAGCCTCCGGCAACATGAACAAGGTGGGAGCTTTCCAATTAGTTTATAATAGTAGTGGCGTGCGGTAATAAAACTTATTATAATTAAGTAGCATCTTGGTATTCCATTTCAGCTCCCCCGATCAATAGTCGCGCAAAAAAATATTTTATAATCCTTATGTTTAATAAACCCCATCTTATACCGTTGTGCTCTACCTAATCACGACTCATTATTTAGCTACGCACATAGCCCCTTTCAGACCTGACTTAAAAGCTAATATGTAACACAGGCATCATGTCGTGCTTTTTTACAATACGCTTCTATGATACACCTCTGTTTTCGTATGTATTCGTGGGAAAGGGAGATAAGGCTGCTCCCACCGGCTGATAATTATTTGCCTGATGAGTATAGCTTGAACACGAAGATTTAACTGTACTTTGTTTACCGTGCTCACCGTTCCTTGCCTTCCGTATCACCTTAGATGCGCACTTTTGAAAGCCGTGTTTGGCATCTGCTTTTCCACTCATTTTGCATACTTCCACTATATGTAATATTATTGTTTCCATGAACTTCCACACTTTATTCATGCGTAATCCAAGTGGAAACCATTACAATTGTAGAAGAGTAAACGTATTAATAATATGCGCATAAAACCATAAACACTAAAATCAGTAACGTTAAAAATATGTTATCACAATACGTCAAATATCATAACTATTTTGGCGCTGGCAATTCAACTATACACTGTTCACAGTAAACTGAGCACCTTTGAAAGCCCTTCTTAAGATGTACTTGCATGCACAATGCGTGTTCTTCCACAATATGGGAAATTAACATTGTCATGGGCCTGATTACTTTATTCGTACATCGGTCAAGTGAAACCGCGATATTACTTGAAATGTAAAATATTTTAAAAGTTTGTTAATTAATACACTTACAAGCACTAACAAAATCAGAAAGCGAAAGAAAACATTTCAGTATTTACTAATGTTTACTTAGCACTTTAAATTCAAAGTCAAGACGTGGAACTACTTTCCCTCTGTCGTTAGCAACTTTACCGGGCGCATGTCAGCCAATGTGCCCGTTACAATATATACAGGTAGAAGCAGCGACATTTTTCGAAGGTTGATTTCAAAAGTGCTCACTTTACCGTGAACAGCCTTTAGGGGCCTGCATGTCAGTTTAGGCACAGTAGTGAATTTATTCCAATGTTGGTTTCCAAAGTGGCAGGGTTGACGTGGCCTGTGGGAGCCGGTGGGAAGGGAAGTGGCGGATCTCTTGGAACCAGAGATTTGCACGGACACGCATGCTCTCTACGTCCGAGAGCTGTGATTGTAGGTTATGAATAGAGGGGAAAGGGCGAGGGGGATAGAGCGCGGTCACGCCAGCGCGCGGCCGTCACGCGAGAGGCCGCCAGTCGCGCCGCAGCCTCGCGCCATGCGGCCGCTCTGCTGGTTGCTGCTGGCG
>NQII01000004.1:574799-690269 GCA_002778355.1 Clitarchus hookeri | reverse complement strand
CGTGCGCAACTTCACCGAGCAGCCGCCCGCCTGTCTGCAGGACGAGGCGCACATGCGCCGCCAACACCGCCTGCTGCTGTCGCTCGTGCCCGACCTCGAGCTGCGCTTCAGCGAGGACTGCCTCTACCTCAACGTCTTCGTTCCTGACGGTGAGCGCCGCGCCTCGCCGCACCGCCCGACACCGACCCGCACGCCACGATCGATATGCACCATCGTACGTTCCGTGGCCGCCGCTCCATCCTTTTCCCGCTGGGCACCTGCAGACCACGCCTCCACGCCGAGTGCGGTGCAGTGGAGAAGTTTGGGCGGCTCTTAACATCGAGGTCTTGAGAGCCGATGAGGGTGAAGAGAGATGAGCATGGAGTAGCGCCGGAATGCAAAGGCGGGGGAAACGGGAGATCCCCGAGCAAAACCCACGGCCAGTGGCATCGTGCGAAAATCCAGGAGCGACCCCGTCGGGAATCGAACCCGAAACGGGTTGGTGGGAGGCCGAGCGCTCTAGCTGCTGCGTCACCGCGCCCCATGGAGTTAAGTGAATTTACTTGGAATTTCAACTAATAAAAATATAGTGTTCCAGAGAATATATACCTGTATACTTGCAATTATTACTGCATACATTATAAGTTACAAGTCTAGTCTTAAAAATTCCAAGTATTTTGTTCCATAAAAGTATTAGTACTGGTAGTTTACAAGTAATTTTTAACACATTTTCTACAGGTATTGGAGATTGGTAAAAATTATTATTAGTGATAATTTAAAGGATAACAATACGTGGCCATGTGACAGTGGTGATAGTTCCCTAGTTTCATTAATTTGCAAGTTCAACCTGAATTCGCAGGAAACATAATTAAGTGCTCCGTTACTTTATACTGTTCATGTACTTTTCATATAACCTATGGATACACTTCAAAATGATTTTAAATAGTCTGTCAGTTACTTTTGTGTTGTGAATCTATTATTGGAAATTATACGTTACAAAAACAACAATATTATCTGATTTAAAAAAACACCCTGCCCGCAGTTTTCTCTGTTTGGGTAATATTTCTATACATTTTCATTATAAATGGCTTCAACCTCAACTCACTAGTAAGATAGGCCAATTTACTTGTAAATTATTAGCAAAATCTAGAAATGCACTCGCCTGCTTTGTGGAACACTATATTATTTTACCATATTTATCTGTACTTCTAACTTGTAACTAATAAATTATTATTCTTGTAGTTTTGTGGAATAAGGCCCTGGCTGGGGGTAGTTTGCGTTCCCAAGGCCTAGAAGTGCAGGAGCGCTAAGGGCGATCTAGATACGCGCACCACATGCCTCATCGCCTCTATGTGCAAGGCAGTGAACTTGCACGCAGTATTAACATTGGCTACTCGCCTGTTGAGCGTCGACGCTTTCATTTATCATGTAAAATAAAAGACAAAAGTTGTACTGCATGGCCCTAAGGTATACTCTGTCTAATATAAGTTGGCCACATTCTGACAGGTCTGCGAAAGTAGCGCCAATGTTTACTTTTCGTTTATGTATAATTTCGCCATCAGCTGGTGCGTCAAGTGGAGGCTGTATTTTTTATGAACACACTGTCAGCTAATCCACTTGTCATTGTACTGTAATGCTAAACAAATGTTAAGATATTTTAGACTGACATCTGTCTAAAAAGAATTAGTCGGTTATAAAAGTAAAAATATAAAACCTTGCAAAAAATTTAATACTAGCTAACTCTTTGTTAATTTGTCCGAGACAGTGAATTTGGGATAACATTTGCGAGATGGTATTTGTAGCTATTATAACACGTTGGACGTTATAGCTAATATATTCGAGTTGGAAATATGTGACGTGGAATAACATTATAATTGCTTAAAAACTATTCACGCGTGTCCCATTTTCTTCGGAAACAAGGAAATGGGTTTTCGGAGAACAATATGGCGTAAAATTTACGTAGACGAACGATTACCTGCCGAATATAAATTACTAGTACTCGAAATCGCTGTACACGAAATATATGTTACTTTAAAAATTATGCAGAGCTCGCGAAAAATAAAACTATTAGTATCTGTTCGTACATTTATTACATATTGCATACGAACGATATTCTTTTCTGGCTGGTAATGCTTCGTAAATTATCTGATAGATGCCGCGCACAATATGTCAGAGCCAGGTCTGAGCCACTTGCTTTGCTCAATAGATCGCGTCTTTTTAAAGTTGACTGTTCTTCTATTACTGGGTCGGAACGACAAGAATTTGAAATATATTTCGTCAAATTATTAGAAAAAATAATTCAACAATATTACACAATATTTCTGTATGCCTGGGGAATTAATATCAAGCACGTAAGGAAAGCGGGGTTGGAGAGGGGTGATAAGGTGTGGAAAATGGTTTTGAAATTGTGTTTAATTTGGATACGGCTCGTTTTAATGTGCCTTTAATTTTGAACATCTATACAATTCTACTTTAGCACGAAGTTTAGTTTCTAACACTAAAAACCGCTGTTTATGACCACGTAAAATAAAACGTATTAATTAATTAAGGAACTCTTTCTTATCCCGTTTTTTCTGCTTGTCTAATGTGCGTCAACAGTGCACTCAGAATAGCCAACATAATATTAACTTTAGTTCGTTCGTGCATCAGCTGATACAGGATTTTGTAAATCGCACTTTGTTTGTTTCATATACATCAAGTTGCCACTTACTGACTGTCAGAATCTGGCCAACTTATATGAGACAGACAATGCGGTAAGTAGCCTGTTACAAAAATTTCATGTGTGCGTAATACCCGTATCAGCCCTTTTCCACTCTAAAACAATACACATTACAATCGGAAATCAAAAACGGAAACGACCTCCCTAGCGTGAAAAATTTGTTAAATGATATTCGTTAGTGGACACCGCTTAAAATAATTGTACACTCTTTAAATGACACCTATACGATTAAGACTCTGCGCGCTGTTGGGGGGCCTGGTCAGATGGTGTCTTTAATGACAACATACCTAACATCGAAGATTTCTTCAGAGATAGCGCCCCAGAAAATATGTACTTCTACAAACAAAAGCTTGGTAACTAACTCCAAAAATACTTTCCATAAAATATGCCTATTGCTATTTGAAACAGAGGCGCCGGAAAGAGTGGTGCAAGGGAGGTGCACCCCCCACACCCTATTTATACTAGGGGACGCCGAAGACTTCTCGAGGGAGCGCGACAAGAAAACAATGTAGATTTAAATACAAATGTGCAGGTCAATAATATTAAATATTAATTCTTTTACTGGTATAAGTATTTTGTGTCAAAATTTATGAATACGAAGCAGTATACGTGTGTAATTGCAGCCATAATCGATTTCAAAACGGCATTTTGGTGAGGAGCGCATTTTGCAGCACCAGGATCGCCAAATTCTCTACAAAACGTTGACTACCCCACCCTTTTTCCAACCCCCCTTATGTGGTTAAAATTTTAACGGAACCATGAAATTAAAATTTGCTACCTCAGTATGGCATATGAAACATATTCACCTTCGGAATTCTACCTCGGTGCAGTTGTTTTATGTAAACAACAGACAACTCAAATTATACTGGGGCCACGGTGGTGTAGTGGTTAGACTACTTGCCTCCCACCTAGGCGAACCGGGCTTGATTCTCGGCGGTGTCGCTCTCGGATTTTCGCATGTGAGAATCGTGCCGGACGATGCCGCTGGTCGGCGGATTTCCTCAGGATCCACCGTTTACCACCCCCCCCTTCATTCCGGCGCTGCTCCATACTTACCTCGCTCGACTCTCAAGACCTCGATGTTAAGAACCACCCAAATCTCTTCACTTACTCACTCAAAATGTACTTTTCACATATCCAGTAAGCTTTTCAGTGACTGGAATTTTCAAAAACTATAAATGCTGTGTGAATATTTGTAACAACACAGAAGTTCTGTCATTGTCCTCACAAACGCTGTTCTTGTAACTGAACAGTTACAAGATGTGATAACGTAAATCTAAAAAATTTTGTGATTCTATCAGAATATGTCAGTTACATGAACGAAACTTTCACTGCGAATGGTATTTCAATGAAAAAAAGTATGTCATATAAATAATGCGCTGTTACATGTTAATAACTTCAACATACGCGATTTCCAGCGTCGGGCACCTACGTACTGCAAAATCCCTCAGAGGGAATGCTCGAATTTATGAGCACCTGCAGTTACATCCCTTTCGAATGCACACTACTTTCTTGAATGCCAGGGGCCGCGGGAGTGTAGCGGCTAGGACGCTCGCATCTCACTCGGGCGAATCGGGTTAGATTTCCAGCGGGATCGCTTCCTGACTTTCGCACATGAGAACCTTGCTTGACGATGCCGCTGGTCGACGGGTTTTCTCGGGAATCTCCCGTTTCTCCCGCTGCTCCATTTACACCTCTTTTCACCACTGTAGGCCCTCAAGACCTCGCTTTTAAGAGCGGCCCAGATATCTCCACTCTTCATTGATTCGTTATGGATAGAAGCACGTGCAAGATGAAGCGCACAGGGCACTCAAGTGTTTTGACCCCCCCCCCCCNACAGGCGCTTCATAAAAACGCCATTAACTGGAACAAACAATATATAATGTGAAAAACTTTCCTGATTTTAGGTTAGTACAAGTTAACGACTGTACTACTTCTTTCGTTTTCCATTGATAGTTATAAAATGCTGAAGTACACAAATGGCGTAACTTAACTGTGTATTAAAAGCAACAATGCATTTTAAATTCGAATTTTTGTACGAACCTGGCATCGGTATAACATACTGACAACATGCTACTTACGTACCTGGATGAAATAAAACGGATTTTTTTTTCGGACATAAAAAATTTAAACATAAGTTTAGTGTAACAGAAACCTTTTAGGGTGATGGCAAGCTGTCCCACTTGTGGGGAAACAAACTACGTCGCCAGTTTCCACGTGCAGCCGTGTAACATATTTGAGATTAAATCGAATTCGAACCCGACGATCCTCGGCCCGCAGAATAATTTACGTTCGTCGGCGCCTATTTTCAAGACTTTGTATCTTCGTGGATATAGTGTCGTACTGGGCAAGTCCAATTATAGCGAAGTGCTGTCCATTGGCCACATACCTACTGTCGTGCATGTCCAAGCCTGGAATCTTCGTATGTTTTCCAAAGTAATAAGATATCTAACTTTTTCGGTAGAGAGTATAAAATACGTGGAAGTAATAAATCTTATTCTTAAATATACTTTTTTTTCGGGCAATGAAACTAATAATTTGTTCTGTAAAACATTGAAAAAATGGCGAATTTGTCTGGAAGTGATTCCAATTTCGAAATATTTGAATGTTCCGTTTTATTAAATAATGCAAAAGTGTGTTAATTGATTCGCAGAATTACCATAAACGTAAATGTTATTTTATGTGTGTTTACGTTGTCTTAGTAAAAGAAAAATTGTCGCTTTGAAATCTTGTTGAATACAGTTCAAGGCTGATACTGCAGAAATAATAATAACCAGCAGAGTTTACGTAGTTTTAGGTGTTCAATTTTAAGTCGAAATATCATACAATGTTTTAAAACATCTCAAACTTCATGTTTATGTTAAGTTTGTGATGACATATCCTAGCTTGCAAATCGCACAGATTCACATGAGGGCGAAAAACGTAATTCCTTTGTTGCATTACATGTGTTACAGCTCTCAAGTTACTAGGCCATCTCGTACACATTTGCGACAACTACACGTTTCTCAAAGCTATTGTCGATTATTCATATCTCTTATCACTTTTATAGTCCTTTGCTTACTGCTCAGAAAACTCACGTTCCGCTTCAACGAATCGCGATCGATTTCCAGCGTGGTCACCATGGTATTTCGCACGTGCAGAAAATGGCGGCCGTTGCCTTTGGCAGGTGGGTTTTCTCGGAGTTCTCCTGTTGCCGTATCATTGCATATCGTCGCTGCTCTATCTCCTACTCACTTCAGTCTCATCGGCGCTGAAGATCTTTAGCTCGTGAGTGCCACGTCGTTCAGATATCTCACTCTGTCACTCATATACGAAACAATTATGTAAATCCAATAAATATATTTCGTTGGTTGCTCGAGACAATGATTTTAATGTTGCTTGTACAATCAAATTATATATTTCCGAAATAAGTGCTCATGTAGGATATATTATATACCCTGCGAAATTTTTTAAAGAAAACTAAGATTGTTTGGAACTTCAGTTCCGAAGGAAGGCTTTTACAAATGAAGAAAGTGACTCAAAACGTTTCTTTCGAAATCGTTTCGCAACTATGGACGAAGGCGTTTACACAGCTGTAGGAGCAAGAGGTGTCCCTTTCATATCGCCCGTACGTGTTAAGGACTGTAAATGCTTGCATATGCGTGCAGTGATCATTACGCTGGTAGAATGCCAATGGCTAATAAAAAAGGAATGAGACAGACGTGCCAGTTAGATCGGTCGTGAAAGAAGCCGGAACGTGTAGGTAGGCGGGGCTTAACGTCTCGTCGACAGCGAGGCCATTAAAGACGGAGCAAGTTGTTCAGAGAAGAAGGAACAGTGATTGAATCGGCCATGGCTAAGGTAACTTCTAGTACAGGTTAGGAAGATCTATGTTAAAAAGTTTGGCAAAGGGAACATTTTCGCTACTAGTTAAGCGTTAGTGTCGCACGTGTACCACGTTATCTCTATTTTTTACGTTAAAAAACAGGATAATTACAATAATTATAAATCAATAATAAAATAACTTCGTAACTAAGTAAAATATTTCTCTTTTATTATTCCCATTGCTTAAAATTTTAATTAAAAATTACCTTTTGGAATACTGCGCACTTAGTGGCGGAAATGTTCCCTATGCCAAACTCTACCGTAAGAAATCTCGATTTATTCCTAACATGAGTAGAATTAACCTTAACCGTGGCCTGTAGTAAGGAACCATCCCAGTATTCGCCTGGAGTGATTTCAGAAGACTATGTACTGAAAAAACAACCGTGGACGCCACAAAGTGTTTTATTAATATTCTCCCTGCCAATTATTTTTGTATTTTGTAGCAACCACAAAATAAGTTTTTAGTGGCCACAAAAGTATCAAAAACTAAAAAATGTTGTGTTTACCACAAAAAAATTGCGTAGGATGAATACCAACAAAACACTTCGGGGCCGTCACGAAATATACTTATCAATGTGGAAACTGAAATCAGGATGGCCGGACTGGGGATCGAACCCATTTCTTCCCGAATACGAGTCCTTCCTAGTACCGCTGCGCCACATCGCTCAATAACTTGAACGTGCAATGAAAAATCCTTAAGTAAACTAAGCACTTTCGAAAGCCCTGCTTATGATATATTTGTATGCATGTTGTATTCTTGTTCATATACAGGATGATTCTAAAATCATGGGACAAACATTGAGAGGTGGTAGAGCTCACTAAAACAAACAATTATTGTATAGTAATATATGGGCGGGAGTGACGCGTTTATATATATATATCTTCAGCCATTGGTCCACGCGGTGTTTGACACCTCCTGGAGAACGCTGGCCCAATCGTCGACTTCCACTGTGTCAGCAGGCAACCAACGTGCAGTTAATATTGGCATATTTGTACATAAGCCTGTAGAGTCTAGCCTGCAGGTCAATGAACTCGCGAATTTTTCGGGTCTCTAGCTATTACCAACCGAGCTAGCCGACGGTGACCCCTATCACCGATATACGTTGTATGCCATGGCAGTTGTCCCTGGTGACTACGAACTTGCGGTACACTCGTGACACGGTGGCCCGTGGAAATCCCAGCACCTGCACGACTTAGGAGATGGAGTGCACCATACGTCTGGCCCCAAACGATCTGGCTGCAATCAAATGCGCTGAGATCTTGTTTCTTCGCCCATTCTGTGCTCGAATGTTACTCAGACGGTCAGTGAGTGAGTCAAGAGATTTGAGCAGCTGTTAACACCGAGGTCTTGAGAGCCAATGAGGGTGAAGCGAGCTGAGTATGGAGCAGTGCCGGAATGCAAGGGCGGGGGAAACGAGAGATCCCAGAGAAAACCCGCTGACCGCGGCATCGTCCGGCAAGATTCCCACATGCGAAAATCCGGGAGCGAACCCACCGGGAATCGAACACGGTTCGCCTAGGTGGACTCAGACGGTCAGTATAAGGTCTGACGACATCCCAGTCATGCATGGTGAGGCACTGTTCCATTCGATGGGGCGACCACAACGCCATCTCGCCAACACGGCAGGTGTCTCATTCAACTGCTCGTGAGTAGAAACCCGGGAAATTAGCGAGCTCATTTGAGGACAAGTTAAACTTCAACAACATGTACATTCGAGTTTCTTCTTCTATTGGATCACTGTTATTAGTAGAGATCAGGAAATTTCGCGGATTCATTTGGCAACAAGCCAGACTCCACAATACTTTTATGTACTTGAGATTTAGTAAGTTGTTTATTGGCTGTTCCTCCAATTAACCCTGAACCAGGTAACACGGGATTTGGTAATTTTTCCTCTCAGGCTGGTTATTGGTTTATAGTCTTCTTGGGGCGTGCCTAATTTACTACAAGAAATCAGCATAAATTAGAGTTGAAGTGTCACTATAAAGCTGCATTCGCTAAGGGGATTCAAACGAGGTGTTTAACTTTTCACAGCAAGCTGCTTGATGTGGTACAATATTTTGACGTTTTCGGTATACATACTACCATGTCCTGTGCCTGTACCCAGTACCCAAATAAAAAATTTGCTGGAATTCAAAAAAGAACTTTAAAAGTAATTATTACCAAAAATATCTACTGGGTCACTGAAATGCATTACCTGTAAAAAAAATTAATATGTTTATCAGGTACCTATTGTATGTATTTTAACTTAAGGTTTTGTTGTAGAATGTGTTTTTTGTATTAAGTGATCGTATATGTAACAATGTATTATACGTTGCCATTATTGTTTTGTTTCACCAACTTGTTAATTCTTAATTGTTCTGTTACACTAAAGTGAAAAATTTATTTGGATATGACAAAACATATATATCCCCAAAGCTATATGCTTATAAGGGAATCAAAAGAGTAATTGATAACTTAATAAATATATGGTCACGCCGGTCCTGCAAAATTGATAATTAATATTTTTAAATATTTTTGTTAGTGCTACAATATATATAATCATTAAGGTTAATATTTTTCGAACGTTAATTACAGAAATGAAATCTTTCACATCTCCACATAAAAATTTTCTGTTGACTAAAAAACAGTTTTTCTGGACAACAACAACGTAAACCCAAACTCACTTGGAATTATTGGCCATTAGGAGTGTAATAAATACAGAGAACAAAACACGCATATGAAGCATCGCGTCAGTGTGAAAGAGAAAAATTAAGTAATTTGATCTACGCCCAAGGAGAACGAAATTTTGAACACTTAATGTGAGATAAATTAGTGTCAACTGTAGTAAATCTCGAATTTGCCCAATTAAATAAAGCTTGTCACAAAGTGATGAAAATTTGCAAAGTGTCTCTTAAAACCTACAAAACGGACAAAGTGATCGCTTTAATATTACGATTTGGTTGTTTCTATTCATTATAAATTTATTTGTAACTAAACGATAAAGTAGCCGTGAAAGATTTCAGACGCGATAGAACCGGAAAATATGCAAATTGAATTATATACTACTAGTCACGAATGCCAGTAGTGTGACGGCGTTCAAGGCAGAACAAAATTTATTCAAGCTGTTTAAAGTTACGTGCCCAGCTTATGAATAAAATGACTGATATAAAAAACTGGGAGCTTCGCGAAATGTTAGCGACATGCGTTTTCTCAATTACTGATACATTACCCACCCCTGAAAAAACCGAACGAAAAGAAGCGTCGTCAAGAAACTAGAAATCTGCGCTGTTTAAAAGAAGTGCATTGTTGTTGATACTGGATTATCGTAAGTGATTTATTATGCAGCAAATGTGAACACGGGAATTAAAATATTTTTGTGACATTATATATTAAAACACACACACAGAACTAAACGCGAGTTTTGCTCGCCAAAATAGGGAAAACTTACATGCAATCACAAATAGCAATGTAATATAAATTTCAAATCAAGTTGTATTGCTCGTGGCCGTGGTGGGTACGTTGCTAACTTCGCCCCTCCATCAAAGCCATTCGTGTTCAAATCCTGTTGGAGGTAACATACGGATGTTCCCTTGAAGGAAACATGCTGAGTGTGACTGGCGGCCGCAAGTTCTCTCGAGGTTCTCCCATTTCTCCTGCTCTCGCGTTCCGTCGATACGCCATACCAGGGCCTCATCCGTGTTACCGCTCAGCGATGTCGTGCAGCTACGGGTTCCACCTTGAATGGCCGTCATAAGGTTAGTGTTACTCCCACCACGGGATGCACCTTTAAACACGCGTTATTATTATTGTTATTTTTATTATCATTATTATTACATAGCAACAGTCTGACGTTAAAAATTAATATTATTAATATGCAAGCTATTTACAATTTAGGTTTCCTTGAATTTTTTTTCTCATTTAGTGAATTTGTTATTCCCCTTAATCTTTATTCTTGTTAATACTGGTTAAGTGTATTAAGAGTGCTTACTATAGTTAATTTAAATTTAATTATAAAAAATAAATTTTAGGTTACTTAGTATTGTAATGAAATTTTTGTAGTGTGACACGTACCTTTTGTAAACTGACCACTGGCTCAATATTTAGCGTATAAAATAAATAAGCCACACGTACTAAATTTTTCCTGCTGGGAAGGAGATAATTAGAAATATGTAACCCAAAATATCAGAAATAAAAGATTAGAATTTTTCCATGTATATTTTGCTCTACCACAGTTCGTGGGATGAATGGCGCCGCCTGTCTCCGTGCTACGGGTGGTTCAACACCAAAACCTACTAAGTGTATCCGGCAAGTGTTGGTCCCTTGCAATACATGCTTGATGTGGTACAATATCTTGACTTTTCTGTATACATACTACCATGCCCTGTGCCTGTACCCACCTACGTCCCCCCTGCGATGGCACCTACAGGTTAATCACTTTTTTTTTTTGCAAATGAGTGCATTTGTGTGTATACGCGCACACATGAACGTGATTTGAGCCAGTTCTGGGAAACGTAATTTCTTGCCAAACTAGTCTTGTTCACACTGCTGTACGTAAACTGCAGATGCGTTTTCTTGTCAGTGATCGTCTTCGTCGGTGTGTGGTTGTAGGCTCTCCTCCACCTGAGGGCTGGGCGGTGATGGTCTGGTTCCACACCGGCGACTTCAACACCGGAGCCATAAGCATGTGGGATGCTTCTGTGTTTGCTGTCAAGCAGAAGGTATACAACCATGCTTCACTTGCTTTAATTTTTACAGCTTAAGCTTTGCTACAAACATTTCTGTATTAAAGTACATTACTATAGGATGTTCGCGGTAAAGTGAGCACTTTTAAGGCCGTAGTTATTTATTCCTTTCAGTCATTTTTTAAAATCTTTTAATTGCCATGTAAGTAATAAACACAGTGTGTACATTCCACCGCACTCTGAAGTCAACGTCTTAGGTTAAAATAAAATACATTTATTGGCTATTATTCCAAATGAGAGAACTTTCAAAAGTGCTCACTTTACCGTGAACAGCCGGTAGTAAGACTTTATGTATGCAAATAAATGAATTAAATTTTACTAGTACCTTCATCATCACTTGTAAAAATAATCCTAAATATTTGAAATTAGTTATAAATATAAATTATTTACCATGGAAAAGTAATTGTTTCCTTAGAAGCATATCAGATTTTGTGTAGTTGGATTAGTCATATTTTTGAAACAGAAAGGACTGTCAATGTAGTAGACGTGGAATATTTAAATTTAACGTCAACTCTGCACTTTGAGAAAATAGTACATGATATTTGCTGTTAAAAGAAACACTTCTGGTTCATGCTTGGGAAGGAACTAACGTGTTTGGTTATAAACACAATTCGGATAGTTGGTTATGGATTGTTTGATCTTTTTATTTCCCTTATTATATTTAACTGTTGCGTATCTACATAAGTTTATCTATAGCCTTCACAAAGTTAAGCTGAGCAAGTTAACAAGCAATGTTCAATAATTTAGGCCTAAACTGATTTACACATTTCATTCTTTTTTTTATATTATTAATCACTCACTATCACGCATGGCATTTATGCGACTATTAATGTCACAGTAGGTATATTTGTAACTTACAAGTACAAAATCCAGCCGCTCTGAAAGCCCTTTGTTAAAACACACGGAACCAAATTAATAAAAACAAAGAATCTTAAAAATAAATAATGCAATAATAAAGGGGAAAATTTTCTTCTGTATTATGTTACCAGCGTGCAAGTTGTGGTTAAGATAATAATTGTCATTGTATCAGATACGTATTTTGAAATGTTTTTAAAAGAATGGAAAACAAAGGCGCAAAGATTTTATATGATATCTCTCCCGCGTTATTTTTGGGGTAATCACGTTTTAGAGCCCAACTAATGTTATTAAATTTCTCAGCAACTACAAAAATAAAAGTGCCGAGGTTGGTAGTCATAATATTGTCCATAAATGCGTGACTTTACGATAACGCTATGAGAAATATAAGTCGTTTCAAATTGAATCGAGAGTGAATTTTAACGTCCCGAGCTTACTGCCGTGGAAGTCTGCAACTCTGGCACTTGTTTAAAGGTTAGTTAGAACCCAGGAACTCTACCCCAGACATCTAGTTTGCAACGCCGGCACGATCTCCTGGGTGCGAAACTCGTACTTCCAGGCAGTTGGGAAGTCGAGCTGCGAAGGACGCGAGTTCGCGAGAAGTTGCTGCAAAGTAATCTAGCGGAGAATTAGAGCGCGCGGCATAAAACTGCCAATAATTGCCACGCCCCACAGATGCCGCACTGCGCACTGCAGAAGCGCCAATAAAGTAAGCGAATGATCGTCTCGGCGGATGTCCCTAAAACAAAGAAAAATATTAAATAATTTTTTTTTTAAATAATGATTTACGCGTAAAAACTGAACGTATTTCCATCTAAAAAAAAATCCCTTAAATAGCTTTACCATAATTACATGCCTTAGTTATAATTTTCCTCTTTTTCTGTTACAGAAATAAAGTAAGTAAAATAATTTTCGAAGAAATCAAACAAGAAAATCTAAAAGTCGTTGTCTTAATTCATATTAAGAAATACCTGCCAAAACGTAATTTTACGAAAATCGGGAATATACGCCGACTGTACCAAAGTTTCTACGTAGGCTAATCACCTATTAAAAAAGCGATTATATTCTCTGTTATTGCATATATGTCAGGACGGAGCTCACGGCTATTTTATTCAGTGTAATTTATTTCATTTCTTTATGTGACACTTTTATGATTATTTGTACGGATAGGAAAATTTCGCGAATTCATTTCAAGACAAGATAGACGTCAAACACGTTTACACTGAAGTCAACTTTTCTATTGGATCACGGCTTATTAGACACGCCCTGGACGACTCTGAGCCAATAGCAGACTTACAAGTAAACAAGTAGCAAATCCCACATTGCCAGATGTGCAGTACTGGCTACTCTCTGGGGCAGTAATCAGTGAACAAACATCTGAGGCTCGATAATACACAGGACTGTGGAGTCTAGCCAACAGGTCACTGAACTCACGAAATTTTCCTATCCCTAATTATTCGCAATAGTGACGAAAATATACCAAGTTGTGAATCCGACATGTAATTATGCAAAAATTATGTAATTATGTATTTTATGAGAATGACATGAAAGGAACGTCTATAATCTAAACAATTGTTTGGCACAAATGCAAGAAAACTATTTTTTCGTTGTGCTGCACTTGAAATGTGTTACAAACATTTTTGTGAGCATGGAGTTCCGTCAGCACACAAACGCAACTGTCTCGCGATAGAGAAGGCGAAGCTGACGTCGAGCAATCGCACGCACACATGCTAGCACGCGAGAAAATTTATAGTCCAAAAAACGTCTTTCTCGCTTGCGTATTTGTTCCTCTAGCCGAGAACTCTACTCTTGCGCTATACTATATCTCACTAAAACGTCGCCATTTAAATTATAATATATTCCCAGGTCTAATATAAACAGGCATGGTATTAAAAAAACAGCCAGCACATATATAACGAAAAAAAAATTACGAAAAAAATACTTAAGTGTTTTTTACTAACTAAAAAAATATATTTACCATGTTAAAATTATTATAACGCTAATAACAATTTATACTCACACATACGAGAAAAAATTAATAGTTTTTTACACAGGATTTATACAATAAATACATTGATAATGAGCGCTAACTAGTGTGAAAAATCATGTGTGTTAGTTGTCGGCATCCGCTATAAATCAGAATATATTGGAAGGTGTATACCTTTTTTATCAAGATAATCGTGAGTACTTTGGTTGTAACGGTATCATGAATGAATACTCCACAATTAACACGTAACAAATAGGACGTTCGCATTAGCAGGAACAAGTTCGGATTGTGTATTTCATTTCAGTACAGCACTTGTAAAGAGGAATTTTTGCATCAAAGACTGCATGTCAAGACATATATCTCGTGTGATATATCGCGTAACCTTTTCAACTAGTCACTTGCTTGGGGGCAGATAAATAAACTTTTGAAGGCCTTGTTTAATAAAGACATTAATAATATTAGCTGCTAATTAGTATCAAAATAAAAATTTGCCAGTAGCGTAGACAACTTTGTTTCGCAAACAAGGTTCATACTCTTCTGAAATAGTACACTACATTAAGGTATAAGTTTAATATTCAGCTGAAGTTTAAGTAGTGATATTTTGATTTGGTTTATGCTGGTGAAAACAGTGCTAAAATGTATAAAAGATAAGTTAAGTAATGTAAAGTAAAGAATAGAAAATATGAAAATTTTCTGAAGAAACATTGGGTGCAAGGGTTGGGTCAACTTTTTTGGTGCATTCTCATGTACTTTAACAAAATGTGAAATTGTTTTACATTGGACAAAAATGCGTGATTATATTGTAGAAATAAGTTTGGTCACTAACGACCAAGGCTATGCGTATATCTAAGAGAGAACTTGGCAAAATCTGAGGAAAACAACAGTGATAAGCACATAAACGTTACTTTTCCTAACTTTCATTATAATAACTTTAGTTTTTGAGTATAAATTATTAAGAATATATAATAACTAATGAGGGGTTCAAGTCAAATTATAGTTTATTGCACTTATTTACAGTAATGTATCGGTGACAAAAAGATACCGTTTTCTAAGCTAATGGCACTATTTAACAAATAAATGTAATGCAGAGGGATATGCTGTTTTACATCATCAAATGCAATATACTCAAACTAATTTATAATGATTTTGAGACTGATAAAACAGTTTTAATAATCAGTGTCAAATATTAGTCTGACTTTTATGATTTATAAACTCATATCACTATTTAGGGCTTTTGGGACTGCTACACTACTAGTGTCCATTCATTGTTTACCCCAACTTTTCTGAAGCCCTGCTAAAGTTCAACACTACTGGAAAATGAAAAATTAAAACATGATGGGAGTGCTTGAAAACGACCAAATTAGCGCAAGACCTTACTAGAGGGCAGCACATGACGTTATCGTAAGTGTAGCACTGGGGAAGAATGCGGAGCTGAAGTTGGACAGCAAAGTACACAGATGTAACCAGATAAGCATCGGGAGAAGCATGTATTTGTAATGGCTTCACTGTACTCTGTAATCTGGAGGTCGTTTGGACATCGTTAGCATTCCAGGACCGTGAAGGCGAGCCCCATTCGTACTGTTAACTGAGCTGAAAGGGGTCGAATAGTGGGAATTCGGGAAGCTATAAGGAAATACCGAAGAATTTCGCAACATGTTAGACGATAAGTGTCAGCAGTGCATCGATGGTGCCACTGTTGGTCAGAGGAAGCTGCACATACCCGCAAACCTGGTTCCGGAAGTCAGCGACGTATGGATGCACGCCAAGATCTTCGCATTGTACAAGTGACCGTAGCAGATCGCACGGCGACCGCAGAACAGACTAGACGTAATGTCGTCCAAGGAGTGTCTGTAAGGACCATCTGCGATCGTTCATGTGAAGCTGGTCTACTATCACGTGCGCAATTAGCCAGAATCCCTTCACACCTCAGCATCGTGCAACCCGCCTCTGGTGGTAACGAGAAAGGAGCGCCTGGAAGGAAGAATGACGAAGCGTTGTGTTCAGTGATGAGTACCGGTTCTGCCTTGGGGCTAATTATGGCCGAGTGCGTATTCGGCATTGGCCTGGTGTGCGGCATCTTCCACAGTTCATATGGCAGCGACACTCAGAACCAACTCCTGGGGTAATGGCTTGGGGAGCCATATCCAACGATGGCCGTTCGCCTTCGGTGTTAATGCAGAGAACATTAACCAATGCACTTCAGCCAGAACGTCGTCCAACCCGTTCTGCTACCATTTTTGCAGGGACAGGGGAATGCGCTATTTCAGCAGGAAAATGCCTGCCCACATGCCGCCCATGCAACCCAACATACTCTTCAGGGTGTTCATCTTCCCTGGCCAGCCCGATACTCAGATCTTTCCCCCAATGAGCATGTGTGGGATTGGGTTGGATTTTTCTGGCCCGATCTCCTGTACCACTAACGACTCTTGCCCAGCTGAGCCACCAAGGGCAATGTGTGTGGAATTCCATTCCGCCGGACGATATAAGCCACCTCAATGATAGTTTATTTGCAAGAATTTCTGGCCTGCATTACTCCTCGAGGAGGGCATACTAAATACTGAACGATATCTTAGCACATCTCTGCAGACATTATTTTCCGGCGGATATCCTTGTGCCAATAACAATGTCCTGTATACTACCTGTAATGCATGTGCATAAAATTGGATCTCTTGCGAAGCGTCCGTCAAGGTGTTCTTTTTAAATTTTCTAGTAGTGTTCTTCCAGGCTATCTTTCCTCATATTAACAAAGTTTAACTCATTCTAGAAAATTACATCGAAGGGACAACGCACCGCATTTTGTGCACACTCAGTTCAAATAATATTTTGCATGATAACTATTTCTTACTTGGCATTACCAACACACCTAGTTTCTCTCTGTTTTTATTTATATTAATTCCTAATTAATGTTATGGTTTAAAGATAAAATTTAAGTAGAAGTTCAATTTTACCATAAATAAGATACTTCTATTTTAACAGAAGTATTAAATGCTTGTAATATAAGATAAATGTATAGGACTAAACCAAACACGTTATACATAGGGTGATTTTTCAAAGTTTTGATTTAAAAATTGTGAAGATACTGCGAATAAACTATAGCTACATTTTTACACTGCTTGTTTTATGAAACAAATCTTATAACTAGTGGCTATTTTCATTAAATCTCACTCCTAAGTTTTATTAAATAAGGCAACATATTGTGCTATCTTCCCTGTAACAATTCTGCGAGCGTTCAGTGACTCTTTAAACGCGAATCCATAGCGTGGGAGTAAAAGAAGAACACGATTTACATTGTAACCACTGCCTCTTTGAAATTTAAATGACTCGAGCGCACTAAATTGAAAAGCTTTTTTTGAACAGAGAACAATTGAAGTGTAACTGTCCCCGCTCAAACTCAATTTATAGCGTTCGTTGCCTTTATACGCGAGAGTTAGCATTGAGATGTTTCTATCTCCGAGCGCTGTTTAAGTGTTTAATTGATATATCGTTGCAGCGTAATGAATAAGCTTTAAATAAGTTATAAGTGAATCTGTCGCGTGCTCCGTGTGAGGCGAAGTTATAGCCTAGGCATTAAAAGAGAACAAGGGCTTGCTTCGCGAACATGGATAACGAATGCATTGCATCTCACGAAGGTCGTTGCATGACACGGCTGACTTGAAGACGGAATAAAATAAGCATAACAGCATTGGCTACACGCTACAACTTGCTTACTACGTCAGGTTATCGTTCTGAAGATTTCCATTAACGACCGAGCAAAGCGCGAGGCAGCACTACAGCACTGCTTCTTGAATTTGATGCTGAAGTTGGGTCGATACTATGATTTTCTGTTGCTGCTTTGGGAAAGATTGCAAAGTCGTCAAGGTTGTGGCAAGTAGGCCTACGCCTGCAATTTAAAGACGCCTACCGCCGAATCTAAAATATTAAACGTGCACGTTGTACAAAAAAATCGTATGAAAAACCCGCCAACTTTACGTGCGTTTAAAGGATACGATTGTTAGCTGACAACATATTATCTCTTCTTGAAGTCGGAGTATATTACAGATATCCGATTACGCCTAAATTTACTGAAACTTCACTCTAAATCTTAATAAGTGAGAATTTCACTGTTTCAACCAGTTAACAGTACCTCACTGATTCAACAGTTACTTCAGTGAATTTAACCGATGAATCAGTGGGAAAATGCCAGTTTTCTTTCACTTATTGATTCAGTGACGTTTTCAACTGATTAATTAGTCTTTTTTTTACTGTTTTTCAGTGGTCTGTTTTTTTACTAATGGATAAGTTAAACAGCATGTAAAAATGGCCTTTAAACAACTTGTATTAAGATAAATCACAACAGATAAACTAATAAAACCAATACAAAATACTTTCTAAAATGTGTTTCGTCTTTCAAAACACCATTTTACGAGGTAATATGAACATTCAGCCTTTCATTCCGTTTCTAAGTCTTTCATTTAATTTTCATGTAATCATCACAGCACTCTGTTTGAAGGTTTAACTGCATTTAATGTGGTGAAGATAGTGCACTCATATGTACTATTCGTTTTAACAATCCTAATGGTACCAATTAAACCAAAAACTAAAAGTAAGAGCATACGATTTAAAAGTACACGTTTTCGATATTTAAAAAAAAAACTATAAGACATATATTATTCTCTTTATTGTCAGCTTGACTTGTTAATGCCGATGGTAAGGTAACGGCCCAAACGCGAAGAGAAAGGGTGTGTGAGTTCAATCCCAGCCACCCAAGAATACTCATTGACTTTTTTTAATTAAGGTAAATTGCGCAATATAAATAGTAATCTATCGTAAATATGTTTATTTCTCATTTTTTGGCTAAATTCAATAAAAACAATATTTATTTGGCACTGCAGTTGGACGTCACTTATTCCATCAGTGAAATTGTTTCACGTCACTAATTCAATCTGTGAAATTTTTTCACTGAAATAATCAGTGGTTTTCCGCTGATTCTAATTTAGAGTGTGTGACGTCACCTTATAATACAATACCACAGATATGGAAAATCAGATTATTTTCGTACCAAATGCTGACTTATCAAGTTTGGTTATTCATTCGGCAATAGATTTAGCATATTTCCGACAAAGCTAGTCTTTAAAAAGAAATATAGTTAGTACGTAAGAAATTACTGGAATGAATCATCACTTAAAATAGAGGACGAATTTTACATATAGTAAAAGATGTCATATATACATTATAAATTATACATAATATAAAACTATATATAATATAAATATATATATAATATAAATATATATATAATATTGTATATATTTGAAAATATAATTGGCAATTTTCTGCCAGAACAACACACAGGCTGTCGTAAAAATATTCGTCGTGATTTTGCTCACTATGTTCTGCAATAATGATAACTGAAACATGTTCCAAATTTCTGTGACCGTTAAGGGATACTTGAAATAAGTATGTTTCAATGCACCCCATTCCCCTTAACTCGTTAGTCAAAATACATAATTGCGGGAAGTTTAAAAAGAGACAGTTCAATAAGAAAATATTATTATTCCTAAAATATATTGCCTCACGTAAATTTTCAATAAAAAACCACTAACGATTTGCTAATTTATTCAATGCGCGAACAACTTTTAGGACGTCACATAGGCCTCACCTATCATAAGTAAAACTATATTTGTGTTATTATGATGGTGTGATTGGATAAAAAATTCAGTCTCATGGTCGGCAATGGACACAAGTCTAATCACACCATCATAATAACTTGAACTCGTCATTGCCATTAAACTTCAAATATATATTTGTGTCTCTTCACTCTTTGTGCTGGAGTTAAAAAATATATAATACTTTTTACATGAGAAGAACACGAAATGTGTTTTATGCATTTTAAAGAGGGCGGAGAGATTTGGGCGACTCTTAACATCTAGGTCTTGAGAGTATGCATCTAAGTTTAGTTGAACAAGTTAAATATTTTCGGTCGAATACATATACAAAGGAATTACTCGGATTGTGATCTGCACGCGCAATTCCTCCAGTACAAACAAAATGTCGCCAACAAGGTACGGTCGCGGAGCACATTTTCACCTCTGTGACCTCGCCCTAAATGGTGGCGTGACCTCGCAGGAGCGAATATGCGCGTGCATGTTTCGCAAGGAAAAGGTCAAAAATTATCCCTCCCCTTCCACCGAGACACTCGCCACGAGTCCGCGAGTGGCCTGCCTACGCCCCTAAGGACCGCACGGCATGACATCTGTGACGCAAAGCTGCGAGCGTATCGACCGCAGTTGAGAAAATTCTTGACCCCAGACCACCTGAAAGCGCACGGCAGTTCGGTCAAACAGAGGGGGACGGCGACAGAAGCCCAGGGCCTTCAACACATTCCCTCATCGCAGCAGACGTTCTCGTCTCTCAAAGTGCGTGTCATCATCCATGACACTAAGAGCTGGGAATTGTGGACCACTAAAATTTCATTTACAATATCTGATACATTATCAAACCGTCTAAAAATAAAACTAAAAATTTAAGCAAATATTTTACGGATGCGCCTACTTTCAATTCATACAACAGTAAGTTTCAAAATTAAAACAATATTTTCTATGGACAACAATTTATTTAAAAATAATTGTAATTAAATCATTTTAAAATGACTAACCTAGTTTAAAAAGGTTCGGATAGTCTTATGTTTTTAACCATGCAATAATATCTTAGAATTATGTACAGTCAATTCAATCGAGAACGCGGGCACGAATCCAGAGATAAGCTTTAGGTGGTAAGGGCGAATTTATTTGAAGAAACAAGTCACTACACATATCTTTCCAAAAATAATTTACATATATACTCTATATTTAGCTCGTGTATCAGACTACTCATTAGAATATGTTTATATGAATAAATAAATAAAATTGATATGCTATAAGAAACAATAAAACACAGCAAATGTAACAAATGGAACATGAGTTTTGCCACTAAAAATAAATATTAAATTACTGACTATAATCCATTCACGGTATCTTCGATACTTTTGAAAAGAACCTTTGAAAAATCACCCTAGGAGTTACATGTTCAATTGGTTATAAAAAAATGGTATATGGAAAAAGGTTTTGTCTTGCTTTTAGCACTGAAGCACTATATAAATTGGTTGTTTTAAGTTTTAAGTATATTTTTTCAATAAATTTTAATAATTTGTTAAAAGTCCGTAAGAATTAACAACGGATTTTGAAGGGACATGTTGGTTATAGCTGAAAAGAAATAGTTCGTAGGTTAAATATTAATATGTATAAATTTAATGCCGTAATTGTAAAGTTAATATTGCTAAACTATATATTTACATTTTTACGTAGCACTCATGGGTAAAGATTTCACCGTTATTAATTGAAATTAAATAAATTTCAGTTGTTGTCCAGCGGACTCGTACACTCCATCTTGTTCGTTTGGGCACGTTTTTTTCAGAAGTATAACCACGCCATATTGGAGACGCTGAATTGTGGTTATAAAACTAACGTAACACATTCTTTCTACTTACAAGATAATTCTAGGTTAAGATGTAATTTTAGTATTAGCGTTGTTATTTCTGCAGTTTATCAAATAAACGTGCAAAATATAGAAAGGCATTTGAATATTTCCGTTACGTTATTCCCTTCGCAAAGAATGCAAAGGAATCGAATTTTGGTCGCCGCCAACTGATAATCGATTATTTTCGAAAGCTTTTTGTGGAGACCAAGAGATGGCAGCACATTAGCGTTGGTTCTTCAGTGCCAAATGTTAGCCGTGACTCGTCTTTCCGCCGCATAGTGTTGTTTTTATGTTGCAGTGAAGAAGCGCGACAGTTCTTGATGGAACAGAGATGTACCTACACCGCAGGTTTCAAAATGAAAGTGATTTTGTTCGCTGAAGAGTTTGGAAATCGAGCCGCGGGCCGTGAATTCGTAGTAAATGAAACGTTAGTGCGGGGCTGGAGGAATTTTTCTCACTTATAAGTCGCACCCCAAGTTTTCAATAAATTTTTTTTTAAATAAAATGTGCCACTTATATGCGATAAAATACGGTACCATTTATCACAGTGAAATCTTTAACCTGAGTGCTACTTCCAAAAGTTTATTATGTAAAATTTAACTTTTTCCTTACAGCAAATATGTAAATAAATCTTAATACAATAAGTAAACTTTAATTAAATTATATAATTAACAGTTCCGATATATACTTCAATCTACCTTTTTGTATGTATTACAACATTTCGCTAAATTGATTAGCATTTTTTAGACATTTAGAGAATTTTATTAAAGTATATGACAGTTGAGATTACATGGCATTGTTTCTCTTCAAAAATAAATTTTGGTAGTTCCCACATGGACACTGTTAATAAAATATTTGACAGTTCCCACAAGGCACTGTTTGTTTACAAAATATTTGACAGTTCCCACATGGCACTGTTTACAAAACGTTTGACAGGTGTCACATGGCAATGTTTTGTTTACATACTGCGGAAGGATACATAATCGGCTCCCTGAAAGTAGATATTTAGCAGGGTTTCAGAAAATCTTGAAGTTACCGTGAATACATTATAGAACTATTATCTCAAGTAAACAAAAAACATTCATCTAACACTAACAGCATGTTTTACATGACAAACTCTAATTTCCTCTGTTGTTTCTTAGCATATGAATCAATGACTTTATCCACATATAATTTCACATCACGATGAATGTTTAATAAAGGAAGCCTTGTTAATCTCTTTTCTCCGATGCATGAGCGCAGCCATTTATTCGGTCTCCTAAGTGTGGAAAATGACTGCTCAGCACTTGCTACAGCAGAAGAAAAAGTCACTAGCAAATCATTTATAACAGGAAATATTTCAGCATCGTATTTTTCTAAATTTAGAAGAGTTCTAGTAGGAATGTTAATGGGTCCAGCACTGTTTGGGCTTTCACTTTACCACTTCTACTTCCACATAGCATACTCACTAACAATCCCCGAGAATAAATTGCAGCTATATTTTTCATTGACGAATTTACCTTGCCTGATGGATTTTCCTTAAGTCTGCATGGCACAAGCATAGTCAGTTCAAATGTTTTCAGTGTTTCCTCACAAAATCTACTCTTTAGGTATGTACGCTGCTTGCCTCATGCATACATTCTGTTCTGCTCCTGGGTGATTAAATCTGTCTTTTTGCTTATTTGTTATGGGCATTTCAATTTCTCGATATCCTCTGCGGGAAATACTTGGGGCATTCTTCGTACACAGAGATAAATTAATGCTCGCAATTTGTTATTTTGTCTTCTAAAGCATTCAGCGTGTCTTGAACTAATCCATTGACCATGTCAACACTGATTGTTTCCTTCTGTATAAGTCGACTTAGTGGGAGTGTAAGTGAAAATAAATCAATCAAGAACACTGTTATGAAAATTAATTCACTGTCACACAAAGCACTTCTCAATTTTCTTGCTTTTGCAACAGCTTGAATTTCCCTTCCAGCTGTGTGCCTCTCGATCCGCCGAGTTTAACATAACCCAGCGATTTAGCTTCCCAAAAATCTTTTTAGAACAATATTTTTTTTTTTGCAGAAACTGTGAGGAAAGGGATTTTTTCTTTCATTACACTGTTGCATTTCTAACACTTTGGACGCTAGATGACCTAGAAAAGGACAGATTTCAAGTGTGGCTGAAACATGAACAATGGACTGCATTTGTAGCTTCTCTCTGAACTTCTTGCACAGCACCACAAATCTGTGATGTCATCACACTGACCCGTTTGTACCAATCCGAACACAGTTTTTGAAATTAAAGTTAAGTTGTTTTAAAACATTCAATATTATAAGGCCCGGTGTTTTCCCTGTTAATATAGGCTCATTTTGTCCAAAACATTTTTTTGCACGGCTTTGTAACAATCAACGAATTTAATAAAGTCTTCCCTTACTATTCCTTCATGTAAGTATCGTGTAGTAAGGCTTAATTGTGACAAGTGAGAAACATAAGTCATTTCATCAAATATTATGCTATAAAATCGACTCTTAGCAGCACTGCTTATTATAACTGAGAGAATATCTTGTAATGAGATCATTTTGTGTTTTCTTGCCTATAAATTTTGCTTTGAAATTTGCTGTATCAAGATAGTGCTCCTAGACTTGGTCTCCAACTTGAATACAAAAACGAAGCAACTCTCTAAAGTTGCCTTCATTTATTGGGCTTGATACAAAACTATCCTAAATGTTTCCATCATCATGGTCACTCCTGAATTAAATATTTTGCCTACCAAGAAAAATTATAGTATCCACTGTAGGTTTAAGTCTTTATCTGTTTTCCAGTATATTTGCGAATCGTTGTTCATTTATTTGGTTTATTACTTCCGACTCTACAGCTTGACGATGATACACGTTTATTCCGTGAGTTTCTGTTACACCATATTTCCCCAAAATTTCGCAAACGAAGTAAGTGGTTTAGTAACTAACTTCTGCAGGGGAACATTTTTTTGTAAGGCTCCCATTCCACCAGTTGCAAACAAAGTGCAATATTTGCAATACAGCACTTGCTTACTTAAGAAAATTTCAAAACAATGGTATTTTGAAAGATGAGCTTGGCTGACAAATCTTCTCTCTTCTTTGTAATTCTTCACGTGTACAGGAAATTGAAATTTATTATCAGCTGGCGGATGCCAAGGTGATTCCAGCAGTTGACATTTCGCGTGGTTGTAGAAAATTCCACTTCACCAAGTTAATATTTGAAGAATAAACTAAAAACACACCTTCCAATCAACGGGTAACATAACCACAACCACAGCCAGGAGCACAGCCCCTACCACCCCCCGCCACTCGAATCCTTCCCTGTCGAGAAGGCACATCCAAAAATTTCTTGTTTAAAGTGTTATAATTTGTTTCTTTTGCAGTACACAGTTGGAACAATCAAGTTACTTTTCATAGCATCATCAATATTCTGTAAGGCACTTTTCATAAGTCTCTGTACTGCGAATACTAACTGTGATGCTACCCGAATACTCTACATGAAACCCCTTCAAAGAGGTTATAGCCACACGCACCATCCCATATGGATCTTTAGATATTCGCAGCATCCCAAGACAGTAAATTCAGCAAGTGTAGCACATGATGTCATGCTGCATCAGAAGACAGCGGCTTCAGAGTTATAGCAACCATCGCAGGACCCATGGTGCCATGCTGCAAGATGTCCCTACAGTCTCATCCCATACAACAAAAATTTTCTAAATGATATCTATCAGACATCTGCACTGGACATTTTGTACATCTCTAAGATATACAAAATATCTAGCAAATATCAAATTGATCTCCCATCTACCTCCACATGTCCGCCTGGTATCCAGGATATGGATATCTCTGACAAATATAGTACATCATCCTAATGAATATTCTGCTGGATATCCATATCCAAGGCAAATATGTAAAATATATTCAGCATATATCCATATATGTTATAAATATTGATGGGTTATCCACAGGTAATATGGAAAACTTGCAAACATCCATGGAATATTTATAACATATTCAGGTTTATTTAAATAATTTATTATTCTTATAATTTTAATTATTACACACACTGCATTCTACATGGTGTATGGTCTACTAGATGATGGTGTGATCTCTAGACATTCGTAAATATTTCTTTGGGCATTTTGCTGTTCAGAAAATCAACTTATTTAAAATGGTTATCCAGTAGATATACCTACGAGGATTCACATAACCATGGGTCAGCCAATGGTTATATACTTTAATTGCAGTAAACCACTGCATATCCATTAGATGTTGCTTTCTATTTTGTATATGCACACTAGATAGTTATTAGTAATGTTAGCCTGCTTGATACATTCACTGCGCATCCATTAGCAATGCTTTTTTATTCGCATTTACATATATCTACTCAATAACAACACAATATTTGTGTTAGAATTGGATATCTTCTGGATAACTATCTAAATGCATATTTTTTCGCTCTTCAGAATTTGTAGAAATCCCTTTAGAATTGCAGAACGTTATTTTAACTATGTTATACTAGCAATTTAACACCAATTATCTGGTATTTATTTTTCCTTTAATTCTTTGTGTTGGGACTGTGTGCTTTGCATAAGCATCGCCAATCAAAATTATATTTTTTAACCTTTGGATGGTTTCCGTGACAAATAGTGAAAGCTAGATTTTTTTTTGACTCCACAAAGAATTTCATAGTGCAGGGATATTCCCTGTAATGTGGGATGTCCACAGTGAAAATTTAAGACATTAGTAGGGCCCCCAAATTTACGGGAAATAAAACAGGTGATTTTACCATTACATTTTTACCNGATATTCCCTGTAATGTGGGATGTCCACAGTGAAAATTTAAGACATTAGTAGGGCCCCCAAATTTACGGGAAATAAATAGGTGATTTTACCATTACATTTTTACCATTTTGTCAAAAGATAAATTTCATTTCATTAAATAAATTGTATAGCAAAAAAATCATGATTTATTAATATAATGTGAATATGTCTTTATTTTAATGATTTCAGTCAAACCAAATAACTTTTTTTATTAATTAATTTTAACCGGTAAGGTCTTGAGAACCGATGAGGGTGATTGAGGTGAGTATTGAGCAGCACCGGAATGAATGGGCGGAGGAAACGGAAGATACCCGAGAAAACACGCCGACCAGCAGCATCGTCTGGCACGAACCCCACTTGCGAAAGTCCGGAGTTAACCAGCCGGGTATTGAACCCAGTTTGCCTTAGTGGGAGGTGAGTAGTCTAACTGCTCAGCTACCATGGCCCTGTTGATTAGATAAAAATTACTTACCTTACATATGACTGCTGTGCAAAAAACCAAACACCATGCACAAGTTTCCCAAACCAAGCATCACGAATGAAAGGATGATTACCATATACAAAATAATGGAGCCAGAGCACACAAAGTAGAGCCAACATGAATACAGAACTGTACAATTTACTGTAGTAATGAAACACTAATTTAATACTTGATTTTCATATTGATATAAGTAATGAGTGAAAATGAAGAGTAAAAAACCAATATCATTAAAGTGATGTAAGTTAAGTATTGAATACTCCCGTAATGTTGGCACTGAACTAAAAGAAAACAAATGTCTTTGTCGGATGCCACACCACTTACAATGGGAAACTATATAACTGTTAATAAAAATAATAGTACATAAATAATATAACAAAAATTATATTGAAACATTTTCACTTAGTTAATTAGATATTCATATATACCCAGGATTTCATGCTGAGATAATGGTTTTCCAGAAAATATTACTTTCTGCATATCTTTACAGGACATCCTAACTACATCCATAAGATAATATGCTACAGACCTGGATGTGTTTTAGACAAGTTGGATATCTACTGGATAGTATTCAGACATTTTGTGCTGTGTGGGATCAGGCATCGTGACCATCACAAGACCCATGGTGCCATTCTGCAGGGTGTCCTTGCAGAGTGGAGATTTTCTTCTGTAACTGGAATCTCCAACATATGGAGATCCTCCCAGCGGCAGATGAGAAGTTTCCTCTCGTCGTCTCTCCCACAGATCCTCTCGGAAAGGCTCCACCGAAACAAACGATGCACCAGACCAGCATCAGTACTCAGGATACGTCCTTACGTCTTTGCTTATTGATCACCTCCTCAGATCAAGAACATTAACATGGTGCCAAAACCATATAATATCTTTGGTTCTCAGACCTCCTTAACACCTATTCCAAACTCTCCCATTGGCAGTCGTTTTCACTGATAATGCTTCCATGGTGTTACAAAAGCTAAAATTTCCTGTGAATCGGGATGTAGCTCACATTGAAGGAATGCTGAATTTAAGTCTAGGATGGTGAAATACTTTGTTTTACCTACATATTGAAATGCACTCTGAATGGTAGGAAGTGGATACTGATCAACATATATATTTTTATTAACTGCTCGATAATCACAGATTAGTCTAAATTGACCTGGAGTTATCTCTGCTAAGAAAAAGAAAGTGCTTCTGTATACACTATTCGACTCTTCGATAATATCCTGATCCTTTAATTCANGGGGGGGGGGGCACAACCTGATATGGAATGGACAATACAGGCTCAGAGCCACTAAGTTTCAATTTATTCGGGCTTTGAGTATAATTACCAAAATTTGAAGTCATAACAACCTGAAATTTATTTTTCAAGTTTTGATTCTCAAGTTCCTGTCCATTTGTTAAGTTTTCCGGTTTCATTATCTAATACCTCGTACTGGTTGTAACCAAAGACACAGGCTGACTCTTACATAACTCAAAATGCAAAAATTACTTTTAGCAACTTGCAAGAGCCACGTGTTTTTCCCAGGAAATCTATCCCAAGTATTAACTCACGACCCAAACCTGGAAGAACATGAAAACTAAACTTCAAGATAATTTTTCTGTTTAATTTTAAAACTTGCAAAACAGAGTATATCATACCACCATGAGCTAATGAAAAACCCACCTTTTCATCCGTATCAAATTTAACCAACCCTATTTGGCAATGCCCACAATACTATATTACAAAATGTTTGACTTATTAATGAACAAGAGGCACCAGAGTATATTAATGCAGTTACTTGAGATTGGTTTCCTATTATTGTGGGCACATACAACAACCCATAATGTTTTTAAAATAAAAAAATTTCTACTACATTAATCCCAGCGGTTTGCAAACATATTGGTCATTGTGTACGAACATGTCACATATTGCCACAAAAGAAACACTGAATGTCCTTTAGGGTTTTGTAATAAACTATCCCCTCTTTACTCTGTACTGAAACTAGTTGTTTCGACCTAAAGTAATTTATATAAACCCTGTCTACTACCATATCCCGTTCCCTGGCTAAAGTCACAGTCTGAATGTATTTTCCCTATGAAAATTTTCCAAAAAGGGACCTCAACTAGAGTTTTCATGACTACAGCATCCATCTGCATTGCTGCGGCTTTCGATTTTTCCATGGTTTTAACATAACCTGATTTAGAACTTCCTCGTACAATACTACCAGCTCCTTTATTCTCATTTTTACTTTCAGCACATTTTCGAACAGCCATTCCTAAACGAATAACAAGCTCAAGCAGCTACGCTAAAGTCTTAGGTTGTTCTACAAATATTAAGAAACGACTATTACTAGGCAACAGATTATAGAACATTATTTCCGTGAAATACTCCTAACTACATGGGAGACCTAACCCTTCAACCAGTCCCAATACTTCGCTCACAAACTCATCCAATGTCTGCCCAGTTTGCTGATATCTTTCCATTAATTGCATACTCATGCACAAAACAGCATGGTCTGATGAAACAAGATTCAAACAGGCACTGGTTGGTCGTTTTATGTCCCAATTTTCCTTCATAGCCGTGCTAAAAATATATTGAAATAAAATTAGGCACATTAAAGATGTCAAACTCATAAGTAGTTTGTCTAGAACGAAGCACAAAGGCTAAGACACGATTTAATTTTACAAAAAATTCAAGAACAACATTTGAGTTTGTCCCTTTTAATTCTGGTACCTGAACGACTAATTCAAGTGGTAATTTATGAATTTGTTTAAGAAAAAAGGTTGGTCTCACCCTTAGTTTCAAGGTCCACCTCGGCTCCTTTCTTCACAATCCCACAGGCCCTTACAAGTAGCTGCTCAATTGACTCATAATCTTTAATCTCTCTCCTGCATCCCTCAACATTTGCCATTGGGTTGCTTTAGACAGTTGCTGCACCCAATCTGTCGATATTGTTTACAAATAATAAACCTCTCAGCTGGCACATACGATCAGGAAGACACACACTCTGTACTCAAGTCTATAATACCTCTATAACCTAAAAATTTAAATTTTATACTAATTGCCCTTGATTGTTCTAGATTATACAACATGCCAAACCGATAAGCGTAACTTTGACACTCCCTCTACATTCTGCGAACTAAAGACTTAGGAACATATCCACGAATAATTCCATTCAGCAGAAGGCAGAAAGCTGATCATTTTCTGTTGGTCTGCACATCGCCTTGAAGAAATGCACTGATATGGCTTTTCCTACCCCCCAAACATAGTTCATTAAATAGCGTAATATTACAAGCTAAACTTTTAAGGGGAAAATGCATAATTACAAAACTAGAAAGTATACTTAAAAGTTTTATACAGCAACTTTATAAAAAAATTTTAATGCAACCTTTCAGAATCTTTTACACAAAATTTTTGCTGAAAAAGCAAACAAAATAACCACAAAAATGTTATCATCGAATCTAAGATCTCACAACCTACTTTCATAATTAAGTTATTATTTGGTGTTTTACCGATTATCATCATCTTTCATAATGGGCTAAAGTTTTTCTAACTTTAAATTTTTCCATTTCACAAAATCAAAATTATTAAAAAATATTCTGACCACATGGCAAACCCTTAAAATTTCTACTTTCCTCTTATTCTTACAAGTATTAAAAAAAAAAACCAAAAATTAAATACATATCTTNTCAAAATTATTAAAAAATATTCTGACCACATGGCAAACCCTTAAAATTTCTACTTTCCTCTTATTCTTACAAGTATTTAAAAAAAAACCAAAAATTAAATACATATCTTTATTCTGAGCACCTGAAGAGAGTGAAGAACCAAAGCACACCTACTCCAAGAATTCATGCCTAGTTATTGCAGAATCCTTTCCACACCCCTCACCAATATTTCACATTAATCAGATTTGTCAATAGTAATCAAAATTTAACCTGGTACATTAACACTTTAACTAATAATATAAATGTATTTTAAAATAGAGGACTCTCAAAACATCATGGTGACAGTCTTTTATTTCCGTCGAGAACATTTTCTCTCTTCAACCTGCGACTCTTGGCAACACTACTGAAGTCACAACGGATTAGCCAATAGAATAGAAGCATGTCAGTATTTCGTCTGGCCAGGCTAGAAACATGGGTGCTCTAGGCAGTCGGAGCAATCACTATACTGGTCGACTCGTTGCTACTTCGAAGTCCCACTTGACACTGGGCGCCGTTTCAACTACATAGTTTTCACTGTACAGAAGGCAACATACATCGTGGTCTCTTCCATAGCTGTTCCAAACTATTTGCCAAAGGTAGGAAAAATGCCGTTATCTGAATTTAAATATCGGGTAGGCGTAATTATGTGATGGGATGTTATTTTTTCTTCTTCTTGACAACAAGACGAAAAACATATCGTCTCAGAGTTTGCAGCTGCAAAAACATCGCTTCTCTCGTGAAGTAGGTGTTGCGATGTGTCACGAAACTTCAGTGGTACCGCATGCTTTAACTCGTCCAGCTCTACTTCCGGTGTGCAAACAGCGGGCCGTGTTTCGAGATTCTACACAGTGCATTTTTCCTTTGTCCAAAATAGGTTCGGCATGCAACTGGCTCTACGATCGTGTTCTGCTCCATGAGCCAGGGACTGCCTAGGATAGCATCTTCGCGCAGGTCAGTTGATACGAGAGCTGTGGTGGTGGTGGTCTCGTGATGTATCCGGACGGTTATTACTGTCTCGCCCATCTACTATAACGTGTGCTGTCGTGTAGCAAGCTGCAGTACATATGCCGACTGTTGTAAGCTGCATATATCTACGAACCCGATGCGCACGTGGTTGTGTGAAGCTGTGTTATCGACCAATAACTAGCATGGTTTGCTATTCAGGATAACTGGTATGCAGATCATCTGATGACTAAAATTGGGGAGTTTTTGATGCAGTATTTATTGTGGTGTCTGTTTTGGTCTGCTGTCAGTGACATGGGGGCAGTGAGCGTCCAACACTCCTACCCCAACGAGCCATTTCCTGCTGGTGGTGCTTTCCTGTTGTTGCATCTGAGCCCTGGGTGTTGCGCTTTGTATACTCGATGTGCCAGTGGAACTGCTGTTCGCCGCAGTTCCGACATGCATAAGGGGTGTTTCCATGGATGCACAGTTGGATGCAGGGTCTTTGCGGATTGGTGGTGTTGATGACCCAGTCGGCACTCGGTTTGGCGATAACCAATATGGAATTACATGGAGTGAGCTTTGAATAAAGAAACTTGAATGCATGGCATGCTACGCCCTGGATAAAGTCACATGGACAGATGGTACACCCCTCGGCACTAATAATGCAAAATGTTTGTGTTAATTACATGTCTATTGAAATTGAAGTGGTTACATCCTAAAGTAACGGTGTCAAGGGGGGTTGCGCAGAGCGACACTCCCATGCTGCCAGTCGGCCAGAGTGCTGAATTCAGGCTGACAAAGTGACGTATGCTTTCTTAAGACCATGCCGAAAATCGTTGCCAAAATTGCATGACAAATACATAGAACCTCTTATGACTGAATGAATTTACACAAAACANCATGCCGAAAATCGTTGCCAAAATTGCATGACAAATACATAGAACCTCTTATGACTGAATGAATTTACACAAAACACTCTTACAATTGATAGGTTGTCACAGGTGACATACCTGCCTCTAATTAAATGTTATTTATTTAAGATGTTATAACATCACCAAGTATGTCGCTACACTAAAAGCTTGGTTTAATAAAAATGTGGTTAGTTAACGCAGCCTGCTGTGAAAATAATGAGATATAAATATACCCTTACACTAATTAAAACATATGTAAATTTAATTAATAANCGCAGCCTGCTGTGAAAATAATGAGATATAAATATACCCTTACACTAATTAAAACATATGTAAATTTAATTAATAAACTGAATAAATAAAGTTCAGCTATATCGAGCATCGAAATTCTCGCCGATTGGCTAGTCCAAGTTTTCCCACTTTAAGGTTTGGAAGAGTCCATCATCCCAAAAAGGGAGTGGGTAGCCATGCTCTATTTGTGATTTCATAAAAGAAAAACCATATATTTATTTCACATGGGGGTCGAATCTTTTCCCCACAACATTGGATTTAATTTCACACACTTTGCAATGGTTTGGGATATCTTAGTACTTGGCCCTTGGCCAGTAGTCCAGGTGATGTGACATCATAGAGAGAGATGCCAGGCATCGCGGCTGGCCTGTTGTTCCCTCCAATGGATGGTGCGCCCCATATATATGACATTCTGAGAGACACCACGCTGGACTGCTTGCTATTCGGCCCCAAGAGTTACCTCTTGAGGTGAATAAAGCAAGATGGTCACTTGAGTCGCTTAATCCATGACGACAATTCTGGTGTGTTCTGTTCTCACTGGCACTTCCTGCCACACTCTTGGTTGAGTGTTAGACTCGGCATGGTGTCGGCCAAGTTGAGTGGATGACTGCGCAGGTACAAACAGTCACAAGAGCAATCATGAAAGCATGATTCATGTCACCCCTTAATCAAAATCAAGGTAAAGTAGGGAAAATCATTTCATCCCTGGAACCTCATCGCATCAAGGTCATACATGCAAATCACAACTCGAGAAATTGAGTCGGGGCTTTCCATTCCAATGGCCATGCTCGCAATATTCTAGGGCAGACCAGTTTCACTACTGATACTGGTTTGCTATTTATCCCTGTGTGCATTTACTGACACTTACCATGAAGACCCGTACAGTTTGCTATGTACCTGCCCAGAGAGGATGTATGGAATATCATATGTTGACTGGGCGGGGTTGGTAGATGTGAAATTGCAAGGTGAGAGATGTTAACTGGGCATGACCCTGGGGTCATGTTGCGACCTGGGCCAAGCTATTGAGGCACAATGCCTAATTGTTATGCGTAAATGTAGAATCCTTTGTGAACTGCAAGACCCAGGTATACCTACATATTTTCCCCGACTCATATCCAAAACCCATTCATGTGGTCATATCAGACCTGCTGCAACTAAAACTACAGGTGTTCCTTGACTCGAACAAGGGAAAGTCAGCCTCTGCATTCCCCTGATGGGCTACCAAAGTTGAGAAGAATTACCATTAACTCATCGCCACTATCTCGCCTACAGCAGCTCTATAGACTACAAATAGCACAGCAATAAGAAGGGATGGGAGTAGAATGCTATCGATGCAAAACATTCACCGATACAGGCCAGTCACCACAGAGGCGAAGTCGCCAATGTGAATCTTCTTAGCACCAGATGCACAAAGAAGCATGATGGACAAGTGCAAAATTCTGACCTGCCACCTTTTGGCTGCTATTTCATGGAGATGATCATATACTGGCACTGGAATTGTGTAACTCAGAAGGCCTTACAAAACACACCAGGTAATGAGAAGTAGGGGTATTCGGATTGCTGAACATACCCTTAAGAGAACCACTGGCTAAATTATCACAACCAACCATGATGGATGACCACTTGGCCTTGCAGCTGCGGGGAAACCGCAGAGGTGAACCCAGACTCCTGCATGTGCCTATCCTTCTGAATTGACAAGCCATCACACTGTTGTCAGCCACATTATCTGAATTTATAGTAAACAAGTTACAAACAGGGACCGCAGTGGGCAACATCTCGCCATTCATGCTGGTATCAGCTACACCTTGGGCATCACCACTAACTATGTGGCAATACAGAAGATTGTTTGATGATAAATTAGGCCCTTTCTATCTACAACAAAGATGTCCCACTGATAAACTGGCCCATGTGGTGCTCCCAATGGTCTAGGTGAGGACGACCTCCTGCCAATGACCCCAATGAGACTACCCTGGACACACTCTAGACACATGTACTCTAGGCACAACTGACTGCCACTGATGCTTTCCCACGATCGGCCTATTTAAGCATGACAGTAAGACTGGCCTCTCTCAGTTCATCCAGAGTGTTGTTTCCTCGATTCCCCAGGGAAGGTTTTCTATACTGTCCAGCCAGGACAAGGAGAGCAGCAGTTCTAGCTGCTTGGTCCAGTTGGGAGTAGCAGATAGGCGTAACACTTTTGCATGTTCATCACCAGGTCTATTAAAATAGGATGGTAGGTGTTCCCTGGATTTTTGGGGTGAGGGCAAGTGTACTATGGGTGTGGTGATCAGGGAAATAGGTTCAGTAAAGAGGCTAGTTCACTGCACCCACAGTTATAGTTATTTGTAGTTATAATAACTCCTTCCCACATCCCATACAAGAATACTACCGTCCATAGCTCAAATATTGCCGGGTGATTCGTCAAATCTGCCTCCAGCAAGCATATAGGAGGAGCCTGTAGATTTGTGGCGGGCATACCTGGAGGAGCAGAGGCAGCATGTGCAGGCGAGGTAGCTGCTTGTCCATTAGAGGGTAAAGGACAGGTTCCAGCCAGCATCATCCCTGGGCGATAAATTTGTAAGGACGGGATAGCTTATGATTACNAGAGGGTAAAGGACAGGTTCCAGCCAGCATCATCCCTGGGCGATAAATTTGTAAGGACGGGATAGCTTATGATTACTCTGGGGTGGCACCCTCGTACTCCCTTCATGAGATCTCCCTCGACGAATTGTATTGGCAAGATGCATAAATATTGTTTGACTGCTATATTGGAACAGTTCAAAATTGTACCAACTACAACCAGCAGCCACCAACTTACCCTCTTGATATGATGAGACGAGTTACAGACAGGGCGATAGAGAAAGGTTACCAATGTTTTTATTACTTCGAAATAGTATATCTCTATCAGCATCACTTTTGAAGGTATAACTCTTGACAGCATTTAAATCAGATGAACAAAGACACCAGTGCATGGCTCTTGAAATCAGTGAGAATTTTCCAAGACATATATTTCCAGCAATGGATATGTGTGGTGGGACATTGTCCTGATGTAATAAACCAAATCCATCAAGATAGATGAAGGACATAAAATTACTGTATCTTTTTGAAAGCATATGCACATAGCTTTCATGAGTCGTACAAATTTTGATTATCTTAGGAACAGGGATAGCCTCGGCAAAGTGATTATGTTCTTACCATCATCATGATTTGCCAGTTGTAGTTGTTTTCTTCGCACATGATTTACACAAAAAGCATAATATAAATTAATGTGTGCATGATATCATTTAAACAAATGGTTATTAACGTTCAATGTTTCTCACATGAGTTTATCCACATGCAATTATTATTGCATGATTTTGACTACCAGAGGTAATGTTACTCTTTCTGCCACAATAGTTAATAATATTTACAAACTTGATGCATGTTTAACAACAAAATAATCACATTTTACTATGTCTGTTTAAGTTAAATTAGTGTGTGAGTTGTTTATTACAAATACACTGATGTGTCTCGCGATCGAATTTCTTCTTTCATAAGTTTTCTTTGGTTTCCTCGAGTACAACATTGTAATGTAAATTATTTATCACAGTAGATACAATTATATGCCATTAGCGATTACAATTTCAATAAGAGCATGTATATCCCCATTACTGCTGATGCATATGATGAATGAAATCACCCAATATGCTGTTGATGTAGCACCATTGGTCTACAGTAATATTCGCATTAGTCCTGCTTGACAGACAAATGTTTCACACAATTACATATATTAGCATGCCTGTTCAAGTTTACATTCCGTGTAAACAGCTGGCATGATTTTGCATGTAGAGTGACCGGGACACACTTCAATTTGGGAACAGTAAAGCTGATATAGGAAAACTGAGGCGACAGGAAAATATAAGTTTACCCGACAAGGTGCCAGTCATAACATGAAAATGTTATCAGGGTCATGTGGCAATCCACCTGGACATTCTGCTGCTCCCTTGTTGAAATTAAGTCTCGGAAATTAAGGATAATCCTTGCTATCCTCACAAAATGACTATACCTGATTATTTCAGGCCTATTTTTGCTAACCTGCACACCTGATATAACAGCACCGAAATTTGGAAGGCAGGTTAAGGCTGAAATTAAGGGTTGACTTAAGGTCACACTTCAGGTTTGCAGGTTACTGGGGTCTCATGACCCTAAATGCCCTAAAGCTGTGCTCGAAATAATATAAGCAGTGTACTACTGACTCACGTATATCTCCCTTGTACATACAATAACACTGTTCATGCTTCACTCGCAGAAAAAACACAATTAATACAAATCCGAGTCCTATTTTCGCCTGGTAGGCTGCACTGCCCTGACATGAGTACATGGGCCATGCATAAAATGAATTAAACTGGTAAATCGAAGCTGATCCAGGCGATGCAATTCGTGGGGATATTGCAGCGGCTTCTATGGGCGCAGAATAGAAAAGGTTCCATAAGTTTAACTATTACATTGAAGTGATTGGTTGAGAAAACAATGAAAGTACCTGGAGCATCCTGATGGCATGCCTGCCTCGCATGAGCCGAGAATCTGGACTGGTGGTCTTTGGTGGTTGGTTGGTTGAAATCACCACGCTACATGCAAAATCTACTTAACTTGCTTAACATGAGACATGAAACCCTTGTTAATGATGTGAGAATTAATGAAAAATTACAATAAACACTTTAACACTCAATAAAACAGCATTCGCAAACAATTTAANAAATGATGTGAGAATTAATGAAAAATTACAATAAACACTTTAACACTCAATAAAACAGCATTCGCAAACAATTTAAATGATGTGTAATTGCAGTGAAATTAAAAAACAATAACAACGATGCAAATAATGTTCTGAAAATGCAAAAGAGCGGGAGCACAGTGAGAGCACGAAGTTGCACTCTCGCTGGCGCTCTCGCGCACTCTGACCACATGCCATATTTGTTTACCATGTTTCAGAATTTAAATTAGTGTTACAGTAGCTTTCCATGCCAAAAACATGTTATGCATTACATGAAAGTAAATTAACATAATTGTTTTAGTCAACAATGAGAAAAATGATTTGTTGAATCGTACACAATTAGGGTGGAACCAAACAAAGTGTTTGTATAGGGTTAGTGAAATATTTTATTCTTGAAACCACATAATATTTTTGACCCTATTTGGTTACCCCGAACTAAGATTTGGTTTGTGCAGCTAAATATTTGTTTTTCTCTATGTATATTTAACAGTTTCGGCGAATAAAATAATATTTGGAACCCCTAATGAGATTCGAACCTACATAGTTTGCACCCGGGCGCTACACCCAAGCAATCTCAGATAAACTGACTATGGATGTAAGAGAAGTTTCAAATATTGGACAATGCGCCTAAATAAATATTTCAAGTTTTACAGCTTAACTTTTTAGTTTTCTGTTGAACTTGTTTCATGAGGATGTTAATACAATTATTAAGCATTNTCAAGTTTTACAGCTTAACTTTTTAGTTTTCTGTTGAACTTGTTTCATGAGGATGTTAATACAATTATTAAGCATTGATAAATTCACTTACAAACACTGTTACTCTCCTAATTGTCCCAAAAAGTACAACCAAACTCTCGAGCTGTATTTCCGAACGAAGGCAATCAAATAAGGGGCCAAACATATACATTCAGTTGATGAAACTGAATTTTTTGTTTACAGTATAATTTATTTTTGCCCAACACAGAGGTTTTGTTCATTCGATTGTGTATTTTGTATTTATTTTTTTGCTTTTCTATTTTTATTTACTCAACAAATTATTTTAAATATAGCATTTGGATGAATTCTACAGACCTCTCCTCTGCTATGGAGGGGAACTACAGTACTGATAATGAGAGTGATGGAAAACTATGATGCACACCAGTATTCAGTGCCTCTTAGAAACCCCATTAGACGAAATCAGTTACGATTCAGTTCCACCACAAACCACCTGTTGTCAATGTCCACACACCACTACAGCACGGTGCGCAGACAGCCATTACTGACTGCTTACCTGGAAGGCAATAACATTTCTCTGGGAAATCAAACATACAATTTTACCTCGACATGACAAAATATATTTATGTTGCTAATTTTTCTGGCATTTGATAATATCTATTCAAAAATAGGGAATTTTTCATGCAACATACTTTTTTTGCAGAAATAAGGGTGACAACAGCCCCTTTCAATATGATGGGGTGGGTTACATGTCAACGACATTCACTTTATTAATGATTACAGTTTAAATAATTAGTAACCATTACTTTATTTCTGTCCCACTAGCAGTTTTCTACATATGACAATAAATTATAATTTTTCCTCAAAATTTTGGAAGCATCTTCCGCTCTTGCTATTTGACCTGGAACCATGGGTTGCCTATCTAAATCTTTCTATTTCCACATCAGATACAACCTATCAAAATTTGTCGATATGTTTTAGATACACGTTGTAAACCTGTAATATCATAGACACTGTTAACACTGGAGACTAGCAAAGAAAATGCCATCTGCACTTTATATAAATTTGTAAGTGAAACAATGAAACAATTAAAAGAAACACAATAAATGATATTGCATTGGGACTGGGTCNACCAGCACAATAATATGATTATAGTATTTCAGATCGAGGAAATTGCAGTTATTAACATAAGGGAATACTAAAAATTGAAGTGAAAATTGAAAATGGTGTCTATGGGTTTAATTGATGTTACTAATTAATTTCAGCATGGTGTATTGATTTATCTGGTATGGATTATAAGTTACAGTATGGCCTAGTGAGGAAGGCCATGAATGTCAGGGACTCTGTTTAATAAAAATGTCATAAATATGCAAAAATAACATAACTTCATCCACGACTTTGACGTGAACCACGCGTCCACGATCTCCTTGTGCCCACTCTGACCGCCGCAGTCACAACAACTACACCAGCTACACCAGGCAGCACCAAATACATCAGGCCAAGAGTGTGTAGTACAGGTAGACAAGAATGGAACTTGCACCTTCTTGTCGACAAGCATTACGCAACTCAAGAGACCACCCTACTAATTTATTACAAGACGTAACTCTTTTAATAACTGGGTAGGCGATCCGAAACAGCTGTTGGGCGCACTGGCAATTGGTCGTTGCATCGTCACAGATCGCGCAGCTAAATACGACGCGATGCGCCACCGGGTAACGTCAACTGGTTTGTAGGCCAGAGCTGAAGAGTTAAGAGCCCCGAAGTGTCGTTCTGCAGTGTACAGAATTTTTATAAACATATTGAACACAGTCACCGCATTCACAGCTACAGCCATGGGTGTTTTTCATTGTATAAATGGCAATCAAGCATGGCATTCCACACTCCTTTGCCCAGGTGGACTCGCCCATCCCTTCAGGAGACNTGTACAGAATTTTTATAAACATATTGAACACAGTCACCGCATTCACAGCTACAGCCATGGGTGTTTTTCATTGTATAAATGGCAATCAAGCATGGCATTCCACACTCCTTTGCCCAGGTGGACTCGCCCATCCCTTCAGGAGACAGCCACCTGGCAACACTCTGGCCAGTGGATTTCAGCGCATCATCGGATGTGACATTCAAACATGTTTATGAGAAAAATGTAATAACTTATTTAATGTGCATTTATTTAAGTGCAATTATGTTTTATAAAACGGAGATTGCCTATAAAGGCCTCCAGCATTGTAANATTTAATGTGCATTTATTTAAGTGCAATTATGTTTTATAAAACGGAGATTGCCTATAAAGGCCTCCAGCATTGTAAAAAATAATTTAGTGTGTTGACATTCCCCGTCAACTTTACAACTTCAACATTAAAAGACATTTGTTAATAAATGGGGGTGTCACTAATGTGTTTAATTTAATTAATTTAATTTTTACCATCACCATCATATCACAGAGTGCTCATGTTATGTTTAATTATTCGCTGTTTAACTTCGGTTCTCGCCACTCGTGACGAAAGCCGACGCCATTCCGCCCAGTTTGTCTCAGCACCCGGACAATACCAGCGACGTTGGTCGCCCGCTCGACGAGCCCCCTCAGTACCTTCATTTAGGCTGCAATAATTTTACTACAATTGTTATATATTAGTCAACCAGAACATTCTTCTTAACTTTACTATACTGAGGGGTGAGCCAATCGCCCTCTCACTGGAGAGTTTAACGCAATCGCGTATCAATATAACACAACGTGTATTTCACCGCTAAGGTCACCGGCAGGCCATAAGTGCTGGGTCCATTTTCATGCATTATTCACCTGTAGCAAGAACAGTGAATAAACAGCTTTACCAAGTTAAATAAGTGTCAATTCATTGTAGAATACGACATCCTTCGTAGCATCACCCACATTTATTTAGCATATTTCAGGCATACGAGGCAGCCTACAGTCTCGTCATAGCATATAAAAGTGCAACAGTAAGTACGTGACAACTCATCCATCAACCAAATGTTGGAGATTACCAACCAGGGCCCACTGAGCCGTCGACCGGACGACCCTCATCATTAACTCTCCACGGGGTTATGGCACCGGGCAATACAACATTCAACCAGTCCTGGGTAACCTCGACCACGTCAACTTGCTCCTGAAACCTGGTAACTTGCAAATCTCAGCTGCTCTGGTCACTTTAGTGGAAGCAAAGCAAGCGTGGAGGTCCATCCCTAAATACCTGCTTCATACAAAGCTATACGCCAACTTACCTTCTTCCTACGAAGCAGGTAAATTTGTGCAAAACAGGAAAATGGATGCGGTCCTCCGCACTTGCTTTGCTTGTGCTCCAGGAATCAGAGTAGAGTATATTTGTGTGTAATCACTGTTTCTGTGCTAAAGGTGGAAGATTTTATATGTTAGTATTGTATGTGTATCATTTCTCCTATGTTATTTTTTTAACAATTCAACTCCTAGAATTTCAGTGATCTTCACAGCCCTCCTCAACAAAGCATAACTTATCGTTTATGCCGAAAAAATAAATCTGACCTTGTGGGACAAAAATAAGCTACTTCAGATATTTTTTCCAACTTACAGAAAGGTAGCTTTAGTAAAGGATTATGGAAATATTTTTTTATAAAATAGATATACAATATGATAGTACAGAAAACCCATAGTTTTAACATTTTTATTTTGCAACTAATTACACTAGTGGAAAATATAAAATGAACACCTGAACACAATAGTCCCACATGAATGGAGGTATTATTGAATAATTACATAGGTTGTACCATGATTATGATAATGATCACAGGGTCATACTCCTATCGACAGAGGTTACAAAGTGTCTTGAATAACATCAGTATCNGCTTTAGTAAAGGATTATGGAAATATTTTTTTATAAAATAGATATACAATATGATAGTACAGAAAACCCATAGTTTAAACATTTTTATTTTGCAACTAATTACACTAGTGGAAAATATAAAATGAACACCGGAACACAATAGTCCCACATGAATGGAGGTATTATTGAATAATTACATAGGTTCTACANCCCACATGAATGGAGGTATTATTGAATAATTACATAGGTTCTACCATGATTATGATAATGATCACAGGGTCATACTCCTATCGACAGAGGTTACAAAGTGTCTTGAATAACATCAGTATCTTGTGTAGCTGCATTTAGCAACGTTGCAGTCCTGCAGTCGTGCATAGAGACAATCATAAATGTGTACGATGTCATCTTGGGGAATAATATTCCATGCTAATTCCACCTGTTGTTGCAATTGTTGGAGGTTTGTTGCCGGTATTGAAGACTATACTAAATGCCATCTCACCATGTCCTACACATTTTCAATGAGAGATAGGTCGGGCTATCGTACGGGCCAGGGGAGAGCATGTTAGGTAACACAAAACGTGCGTGTACTATCATTGTCCTGCCAGAAGAGGGCAAATCTTTGACGTTGTAGAAACAGCTTGAAAATTGGATGGATGATGTTATGAATGTAGTGTTCACTTTTCAGTGTTCCCTCAACAAACACCAAAGGCACATGGTCATTGTAGGCTATTACCCCCCCAGACCATGATGCCAGGAGTTGGCCCTGTATGTCGCTGCCATATAAATTCTGGTTGTTGCTGCTCTCCTGNCCAGGGGAGAGCATGTTAGGTAACACAAAACGTGCGTGTACTATCATTGTCCTGCCAGAAGAGGGCAAATCTTTGAAACAGCTTGAAAATGGGATGGATGATGTTATGAATGTAGTGTTCACTTTTCAGTGTTCCCTCAACAAACACCAAAGGCACATGGTCATTGTAGGCTATTANGGATGATGTTATGAATGTAGTGTTCACTTTTCAGTGTTCCCTCAACAAACACCAAAGGCACATGGTCATTGTAGGCTATTACCCCCCAGACCATGATGCCAGGAGTTGGCCCTGTATGTCGCTGCCATATAAATTCTGGTTGTTGCTGCTCTCCTGGTCGATGCAGCACTCGCGAACGATTGTCCCTGGTGCCAAGGCAGAATCTACTCTCATCACTAAACACAACTCTGTGCTATTCATCCCTCCAGTTGCATCGTTTGTGACACTATCCGAGACTGGCTGCACAGCGACGAGGTGTGAGAGGAAACTTGGCGAGCAGCATCCTTGATCGTAGCCCAGCATCCAGCAAATGGTTGGTGATGATCCTAGCTGACACCCTGGGTACCACGGTGACCCTAATTGTGTGGTGGTCACCGTACGATCAGCAGTGGCTGCTCGTCTGATGCGGCTGTCCAGGCGGGAATCCGTATGCTGCTGCCATCTGTAGACAGCTTGACGAGCATGTGCACCATCACCGGACCTCCGGCACCACCAATGATGCACAGTAGACACTTCATGTCCTATGCTTTGAGTAATTCTTTGGAAGGGCAATCCAGCCTCTCTCAGGCCCTCAATATGCCCATGTTCAAAACCTGCTAATTACTCAAAGTGTGGTAGTCTATTCCATCGTGGCATGTCTACAATGCTTACTACACACACACCTTTCACCGAGTCAACTACAGTTGTATTGGACTCAACGGTGTTATACCTAGTATGCAATTACTACTTTTTCCTCAGCACAGCACTGTTAATCACTCTGTCAGTGATCCACGTGCATGTGATGTTTCTACATATACCACTTTAGTGGTGTTCATTTTTCACTTTCCACAAGTGTATAATACATAGTTTTATTTTTCTTAGTACCCACACAAAATCATCGTCCAGATTATTTAGAATAGGTCTCATCGCATATTTGAAACTAAAAGGTTCATATTTTTCTTCGTGTACACAACACAATCAGTGATGGCATTTAACGAATTACAAATAATACTGTTACCGGCAAAGATTACTTTCGTAATTAGATACACGTAGAAAAATGTTTTACTTGCGATCTACTTATTGTGAAAAAGGTGTAATCGTTAATTATAAATAATCGTTCCTTTTTGTTCTGCTTCCTCTATGGATTTTATTATAATTTTACTTACTAATCGATATGCACAATACAATGCATTTGCTACAGTAGCAATCAGTATGTTTTCACTGATGTGTGGTGTGGATTGGTTGGTCATCAGAGGGAATGTGAGGTTACGTGGATGTTTACAGTCTGAGTCAGAGACCTGCAAGATGGTGATACATTCCCTAGGGTGCCAGCACAGAGAGCACGAGAATGGAGAACATTGGTCGCCGACCCTTAATGTGGCCCCATCAGATGGCTCAGTGTCGGAAGTTAATTCCTCATGCCTAGGCTAGAGAGAGGTGTTAATAGCCACTCTCAACATGTACTCACTCCCGTACAGAGATTGTTCCAGGCTATCTCTATGCCTAATATTATCGTGATTCAATCATGAAACAACAGGTTTAAGCGAAACAGCAGTGAAATGGATGGATAAAATAAAGAAGTGCGTAAAATTAAACCGTTTTATTTCCCTTACACCCTCCGAAGAGGCACTTACATTAATTTCCCCACTGTAACCCGGGGAGCTCTAGCAAAGCAAAAAATTATGTGAAGCCTACAAGGAACTTAAAGGTATGAAAATTACACCCCAGGAGTGAGCAAACCTGCTTAGTTATGGGGCTGTGCCACCCCACACCTTCCAGGTACAAAGTCTGAATATTGATACTCTACATGATTATGACAAAACTGATGAAAGCCCGGAGAGGTCGTGCGCGACATCCCCCCCACTCGGTCACTAGAATGCAACTAGTGTCATGGCGCTCACGATATCAGCTTTGCACAGCATTCCCGCGAAAATTATAATGGATAATGCTGCAAGAAAAATAATTAACAATTGTATTGAATGATGAAATGGTAACATGTGAACACCGATGAAGAGATAATATAAGTGAACACCTCCTTAATTAATTACAAATGTCCTTTCAAAAGACAATGAATAAATCGTAGCAAGTAGTGCTTAGACATGACTGTTTACGTTATCCGCATTGTGATGATGGGTTTACCTTGACCTTGGGCAGCTCAGTGTTCATTTTCAGTTCAACATCTTGTTGGAAGGTGACACACATACACTGAAGAGCCAAAAAAAAACAGGTACACTTGTCCAATATCGTGTAGGGCCCCCGCGAGCACACAGAAGTACCACAAGACGATGTGGCATGGACTCAACTAATGTCTGAAGGTACGCAGGAGGCATTTCACACCATGAATACCGCAGGGCAGTCCACAAATCCATAGGAGTGCGAGGCGGTGGATATCTCTTCTGAACAGCACGTTTGCAAGGCATCCCAGATATGCTCAATAATGTTCATGTCTGGTGATTTAGGTGGCCAATGGAAGTGTCTAAAGTCAGAAGAGTGTTCCTGGAGCCACTCGGTAGCAACTCTCGATGTGTGAGGTGTCGCATTGTCCTGCTGGAATTGTCCACGTCTGTCAGAATGCACAATGGACATGAATGGGTGCAGGTGGTTGGACAGGATGCTTACGTATCTGTCACCTGTCAGAGTCTTATCTAGACGTATCAGAGGTCCCATTTCACGCCAACTGCACACACCCTATACCATGACAGAGCCTCCACCAGCTTGAACAGTCCCCTTGTTGACATATAGGGTCCATGGATTTATGAGGATGTCTCTATACCCGTACACATCCATCCGCCAATACAATTGAAAACGAGACTTGTCAGACCAGGCAATGTATTTCCAGTCATCAATAGTCCAATGGCGGTGTTGGCNATCCGCCAATACAATTGAAAACGAGACTTGTCAGACCAGGCAATGTATTTCCAGTCATCAATAGTCCAATGGCGGTGTTGGCGGGCCCAGGCGAGGCATAAAGCTTTGTGTCGTGCAGTCAACAACGGTACAAGAGTGGGCCTTCAGCTCCGAAAGCCCATATCAAGGATGGTGCGTTGAATAGTTCGCACGCTGGCACTTATTGATGCCCCAGCATTGAAATCTACACCAATTTGAGAAAGGGTTGCACGTCTGTCACGTTTAATGATTCTCATCAGTCATCATTTGCCCCGTTCGTTCACGATCTTTTTCCGTATGCAGCGATGTTAAATATTTGATGTTTTACCGGATTCTCTATATTCATGTTATACTCGTGAAATGGTAGTACGCGAAAATCCAAATTTTATTGCTACCTCGGAGATGCTATGTCCCATCTCTCATGCGCCGACTATAACACCACGTTCAATCTCACTTAAATCTTGACAACCTGCCATTGTAGCAGTAGTAACCGATCTGGCAACTTTTCCAGATGCTTGTTGTCTTATATAGGCACTGCCGACCGCATCGCGTTACTATTATTGGTTCCATATCTCTGTTTTTGTATACACATGCCTATACCAGTTTTTTTGGCTCTCCAGTGTATAATACCCTTTAATGATTTATCTAACATGACACTGTAAAACAGCAGCCTATTTGTTTACAGTAGGTGTGTTTGGAATAGCATGTGTTACTACATCATAGTGCCTAAGTGTTGTGTGGTAACACTTACCTACTTATATTTTCAGTAAATAAACCAAGTCGCACTGTATTGCATGGTGTTTGGTTTCCTAATACTTAAATTATTTTATTAGGACCTTGGTATTGCTGTACCACTACGTGGCACAGAACTTCCACTGTACGTTATTGGAGCACTGTACATATGCGGGTGAATGGTGAACTTGCAGCCCTGACCGGTGACAGGGCTGCGAGGAGTCGTCTTCGGACCCCGACTCGTCGTCTCTGCTGCTGATGCAATGCGGGTGGTGACAGTGTCGTCTGCAGCGCTAGGCAGGAGGCTGCGAGGCCCCATCTCGTCCTGTTGACATGCCTGGCTCAGAAACCGATGAGCCCGTGCATTTAATAGGAGACATGGGACGTCTCGAGGGCATCGCGATGCCATCATGTGGGAGCATTACCTGACGGTTACAGCCATCAGAAGGTGACCCAGGTGTTGCGACTTGCACAGCATCCTGGATGTCAGACACTGCAAGGCAATTTTCTGTGGCGTCAGATGCAGGTGTTGCTGTTGTGGGTTAAGAGACTGCTGCTGTACCTGCACTATCGGCGGAGGCCTCTGTAGGCACTGTGGCACAGGACGTCTCCGCTTGTAGCATGCGTCCTATACTGCTCCTGTGCTTGTCAGAGTCTGAAGCGTCGGTATCGGTGGTCAGTGCCGTTGCTGGCCCGCTCATGTCTCCATCTGGTGCTGAAAGGTCGATACCGAAGATTGTGACATCGGCGTCTACGAGACACAATGCATCGCAGTGATAAGTGTCATTCCATCTTCTGCTCATTCGCACTAATAGGCACGTGCCACCTATTGACATGATTATTTGGATGAGGACTGCTCCACTTCGCAGCGAAGCAGGTACAAAAGCCCTTCTTGCTCGCTGACTGTGGGGGCATGTGGACATATACCAATTGGCCTGGTTGTAGTTGCGAAGGTGGGCGAGTGGAGGCAGGCAATGATTGTGCTGTGTAACGGTGCTGATTTTCCCTCGCCTTGTGAATGATATGCTTGCATCTCCTCTCTCTCCCCTCCTCGTCTGGCGGGCTCATGGCATGCTCCCTCTCCCCACTTGCGAACTCTTTCCCGAGAGGGGAAGGTCACGGCCTTGGAGCAGCTGGGCAGTTGTCTTGCCAGTGGCTTGGTTTGTTCGCTTGTGTAGAGTTAACAGGGTAGTGGGCAAATGTTCGGTCCAGGATGTATGTTATTCTCCCTCGTGCAAATGCAACTGTGCTTTCATATCCTGGTTGCAGCATTATGTACTGTAGTATTTGCNGTATGTTATTCTCCCTCGTGCAAATGCAACTGTGCTTTCATATCATGGTTGCAGCATTATGTACTGTAGTATTTGCATTTGGATGATACACCACCATAACATGATGTTGCATGCCCCATCGCATGCAAAAATCATGCCTTGCATGGCCTGTTAACTGCATCCTGTTATCACTCAGAAGCAATCGGGGGTAACCCCAATGGGTGTAAAAAAACTCTCTCTAGCACTTTTGCAACTGTTCGAGCCCACACACTGGAAACTAAATATGCATGCATGAGAACANAAAAAAAACTCTCTCTAGCACTTTTGCAACTGTTCGAGCCCACACACTGGAAACTAAATATGCATGCATGAGAACAAGTTGGTGACGACCAACAGGAATCTCTTGCCCTTGGTGGTGTGGATATAAGGTCCCATTAGAATTAGTGCCACTGTCTCAAATGGTATGGTTGGTTCCCTGGGTTGTTGTCCGTCAGTGCCGTGGCTTTTGAAACAGTTGCATGTAAGCATTCATGTACAAAGTTACATACATGTATGGTGATGCTTAAGAATGTTTTGACGTGTTTGTTCTGCACTAAGATGTCCTGGCAAATCACTGGAATGTGCATATTGAATTACTGACTCACATGTAATGGTGGGAACGTAAATGCGCCACACATCACTGGTGATATTTGCATGCATACACAGTCACTCACTATGTACCAACAGTCAACTGTCTGAGTAGCGCACATGTTTTTCCATTTCACAGGTACCGGACAGTTCAACTATTCTTGTATTATGTGTTCACATAACTCCGATAATGTGGGTGTAGCGGTTAACACGAATATGTTATTGCACTCAATATGGTCTGACTTTGTTATGTGTTGCTGCGAAGGGAAAGGGGTACAATGGCTCCCCCCTNTATGTTATTGCACTCAATATGGTCTGACTTTGTTATGTGTTGCTGCGAAGGGAAAGGGGTACAATGGCTCCCCCCTCCTCTTAGTCTCGTCCAATTGACGTACCTGTTGAATAAGACATCAGGTCTGCCAGCTGATTGTCCTCACATACAATGTGCTGTACCTCGAAGTCGTATGACTGCAGGAGGAGCCCCCAGTGTGGGAGCTTGCTCCGGCTCTCCTACATGCTGTGCAGCCACACAGAGCAGCAGTCGCCTGTGCGCAGAGTGAAGTATTTATATTCAAGTAGCTGTTAGTACTATTTGAAACTCCACATGGNGTGGAGAAGATGGGTGGTGGCTCCACTATTTACAATTCCCATTTACATGGTCACCAGTAGGCATGACAGTGACAGCACTGGCATGCATTGCACACATGTAAAATTTTCCCGCTGTGGGTCACACCATTCCCTTGACATGACACACTGCCAGTGCGCTCTCCTCCCACAAGAATCACAGTTGATCAGTTCGCCATCGATTCCAGGATTATGTTTTTGTCGACACTGTTGTGGTTGTACAATGTGGGTGGCTGAAGGTTTTTTTTTTGGCACGACTGATTGGTTCAGAGTTCATTGCTGACATGCGGATACAACATCGAGCACAATAAAAAAATGTGTTTCATACTGTGGCTAACTCTTGTGATCTCACACACTTGTCATAGTAAACTTAGAAGCACTGAGCACATGCAAGGTGGGCCATCACACCAACAGGTGTTAGCACATTTTCTAAGTGATCGCTGTAAATTTGTTGGTTAGGGTCCAATGTTATTTTGAGCTGCGGTACACATTCATAGTGCGGGCATGCAGACAGGGTTGACAAACAACCTGGACCTGTCGAGGTCTCATGCACCATGCACACATGTCTTCCGATGTGCCTGCGATGGTGCACCGCCATGCTTCCCTGTACAGTTCCTCATTTACACTCTCAATCATTTTACGCAGCCGACGGGCTGCTGTGGCATCATAGCACAGGCAGGTGTTTCCTTTTAAGCACTGTAGTGAGAACAGGTCCGGCCCGGGTAGGGGGCACAAACATTAAACACAAAATATTGAGGGAGCACCATTCACTGTATGCCAGTCCAAATGTCCAGGTTCATTCACATGGTGTGTTTGGTGTGGAGATGCCATCATGCCATCAGCTGTTTTCGTCATGCCCACAGGCCATGTGGCTAGTGGCAGTCACCCTGGTGGCACAGCATGGGAGTGGTTGTTCTCATTTGTAGGGCATGTCGGTGGGGAGGGAGCAGCTGGCACACACTCTTTGGCCGATGTTCTTTCCCAAGGTATTTGAGGGGTGTCTGGTGTTATGGTCGCTGCAGCGAACGATAGTTGTCCAGAAGGTTGGACGCATTACCTCCACATGCCCAATATGGCGGATCTGCCTTGTTGGCCGGAGACAATGGTGATTGTTGGTGCCAAAATTTCTGTTGCTATGTTGCTGTTGTCTGGCAGCGAAAATGTTTGACAAGGAAAGGTGTACAGGAGGGTTTAATAATGTGGGACAAAATTTTGCCAGTAGCCAAATTTTATGTAAACCAACAGGTTCGATGGATCCTACACACGTGAAAACATGTAAAACCCACGTGGTCACAAGGCTATTACAAAACATGAAATTACTCTAAAAAAGGTACAAAACATGGAAATCCACAAAAGTTAGAGTAATGCCTGGTTGAGAGGTGTAAGCTCGAAAATGAAATGGTAGGTAACTTGTGCGTGTGTGCGACACATGTAGGATATATTTCGCACAATAGATTTACGGGCACCATTTGGTCCAACATTTGATGTAGCTAGGCTTTGCAGCATGGCAAAGCCACATGGGAGGGTGCCATTTGACTCCTGGTATGGCATGACTGGTCATCAGAGGGAATGTGAGGTTACATGGATGTTTACTGTCGGGGGGCAGAGGTCTGCCAGATGGCGATACATTCATAGAGTGCACGAGAATGAAGGGTGTGTGGTCACCGACCCTTAATGTGGCCCCCTCTGATGATCCAGCATCGGAAGTTAAAACTGTAATTCCTCATTACTAGTCTAGTGAGAGGTGTTAATAGCCCATCTCAATGCATACTCACTCCCGTACAGAGCTTGTTCCAGATCATCTCTATGCCTTACATGATCATGATATAATCATGAAACAACAGGTGTAAGTACAAAAGCCTTGAAGTGGCTGGAGAAAATAAAGATGTGCGTAAACTTATACCATTTTTTTCCCTTTCACCCTCCGAAAAGGCACTTATATTGATTTCCCCACTGTGGCCCAGGGAGCTTTAGTACTAACAAAATTGGCGCGAAGACTACAATGAGCTTAAAGGTATGAAAATCACAACTCAGGAGTGAGTAAACCTCCTGAGGTGTGGGATGGCACTCTCTCCAGGCTAAAATATCACATAAATGTTCTGGTACAAAGTCTGACTATTGATACTCTACATAATTATGACAAGACTGATGAATGCCCGGAGAGGTTGGGCGCAACGTCCACCCCACTTGGTCACTAGAATGCAACTAGTGTCATGGTGCTCACAATGGCAACTTTGCACAACGATATACCAAATGCAACTATTTTGAAGCATGACGAGCTGATGGGGTACAACAGCCACGACTGCCCACCAAGACATTAGAGATGGTGTCCTTCGACCTCATGGAGTCCTAACCCAGAACATCCGGAGGTAAGAGGTTCATTATGGTGATCACTGAGAATTTCTCCAGGTGGGTCAAAGCGTATCCCATTAGTAGCGCACAAGCCACGAGTGTTGCCATGGTCCTGCAGATGGGCTTCTTCCCCAGGTGGAGATATCCACAGGGCTTGCTGACAGATAATGACATTCAATTTACTGGCAGAAAATGATGCCAGCTGTGTACCTTTTGGGGAGTGCGACACCTGAAGACTGCGATCTACCACCCTCGTGCCAACCCCACAGCGTGCCACAACAAGGAGCTGAAGACCCAGTTGTGGCTCTGTATGGGTGACCAGCACACCACCTGAGCCAATCATCTGTCCACCACTCTCTTCACCCTTCGTCGGCGTATCAACACAGCGACAGGAAAGTCACCGCCGATGTCCTGCTGGGGCACAATCTAACTCTGCCCAGAGAATTAAGCTGTCTGCAGACAGCAGACGATGGTGACTGAGCAGACACTGATGCCCGACATGAGTGACATAAGAAGGCGCGCGAGAAGGTACGCACTCACTAGCGAAGCTATATAGTAAGGTGGCTGTCCCCCACCATTCGACCACCACCTCACCTCGACCAGGACAACACATCTATGTCCGTGCGCACCCACAGTCCACAGCCTGCAAGGACTTTTGCGTGGGGTTCGCAGCAAAGTGGAGTGGGCCGTACGTGATTGTACAGGTAATCTAACCCACCACCTCCCTGGTCCGAGTTGGCAGGAAAAGTGTTAAGGTTCACTGGGAGTACTTGCGCCTAGCACCAGGTGACGTCGATGACGATGCTGCACCAGGTGCCAAGGTGCACCATGATAGCGACCCTGATTGCGAGGTCCGCCGGCGAGCCATGCAGGAGGAATGTGCNATGCTTGTTTATGTCATACCGCAGTTTAACTGGACCTAACTTCGCACTGCTGAAGTCGATGATGCTTGGGAGTGCCGTCATCTCGTGGTGGTGGGGTCATGTTGTACAAGCCACCACTTGAATTTGATGTTAGGTGACATGAAGTTGGTGAGAGGTGCTGTGACTATGGCGAACTCTGCTATTTACTCTCTTAGCCAGTTGGTTAAGCCGAAAATTTTGAGTAGTTGTTTATGAGTGGTTGGCGCTGGTTAACTGTTAATGAGTTGAAGTTCGTCAGTCGGGTGGTTTCCATGCTCGTCCACAAGGTGTCCTTGGAATTGNCTGGTTAACTGTTAATGAGTTGAAGTTCGTCAGTCGGGTGGTTTCCATGCTCGTCCACAAGGTGTCCTTGGAATTGTATACTCGCCTTCCCGAGGTGACACTTACTGTTCGCACATGTTAGGCAATTAATTTCGAGGTCCACAAGCATGAGTGGTAGGTGATATATGTGGCCCTCCCACGTCTCTGACCAGATTATCACGTCGTCNTTTCGAGGTCCACAAGCATGAGTGGTAGGTGATATATGTGGCCCTCCCACGTCTCTGACCAGATTATCACGTCGTCGAGGTATGGCAAGGCGAATTCTGCTAACAGTCCAAACATCATCGCACAAAATTGGAAGTGGCGACTATCAGCAGTGGTGAAGGCGGTCTCGTGGCGGTATTCCGGTAGCCACTGTGCAGATCAATGGTGGTGAGTACTTTGATACATACAAGGACGTTCAGAGCATCTTTGACATAAATGGAAGGTGGTGGTGCGCTCTTGGTTACTAGTTCCAGCATGCGGAAATCCACACAAAAATGCCAAAAGTCGTCTTTCTTTGGAGCTAAAGTGATGGCGGAGTTGAACTAAATGCTAGAGGGCTCAATGATACCCTATTATAGCAATTCTGAGATTTGCTCATTAATGTATTGGCACTGCTGAGGTAGGTATAGGCGTCGGATGTCGTAGACTAGTGTGTCAGCAGTAAGGGGTATATAGTGTTCTGCCACAGTTGATGCGGCGTAGCGGATCAGCTGCCGTGAACACATGGCGCTATTCATTCAGGAGGCATTGCGTGGTGTTGCAGAAACCTGGAAGTACAGAGTAGTCAAGGTCGTCTAATGGCACTTCTGGTGCGGTCCCAGCTGGTCAGGTATCTAGGTTGTACACTGTGCTGTGCTCTTTCTCACTAAGTATATTACAGTATGGAGCTGGTTCTACCAGCATGTTTTGCTCTGTGAACGATGGCATTGNTGCTCTTTCTCACTAAGTATATTACAGTATGGAGCTGGTTCTACCAGCATGTTTTGCTCTGTGAACGATGGCATTGCTAAAATCGTGTTTTCCCTTATGTAATCTGATACACACAGGGTTCTGAGAGTTTATATGTCCAGCATGCCACTGTGATGCTCACTTCACCTGCAATTTTACCAGTGTGTTGCCAGGTATCTAGCTGCACTATTTTCTGCATGAACCTGACTTTACTGACATCTATGAAATTTGTGCATACAGAATTATACGAGTCTGCACCATTTATGATGGCACGACAAGGCTGGTTATTGATTAGCACTGAAATTCTGATGAAACTGTTTGTGGGACCTATGATTTTCGAAAGTAGAAACTGTTTTGTGGTGTCGGATCGATTGGTGCTGCGGTTAGCCTGGGGCAGGTAATGTCAGACCTCTATACCACGTTTTGCTATTTCCCCCTGTGACTTGCGCTTCTCCACTGGTTTGGAATCCTTCTTCCGATTCGGGCACTCGTTATGCCAATGCATCTGTTGACCATCGCCCTAACTGCATGGGAACAGAGGTTGTTCCCTGCCCATCGTGGTTGGTGGTATGGATGAGGGGGGGGCAGAGAAGGTGGATAGTTTATTGGAGGTGTTAGCCACTTGCCTGGTAGCACTGTCCATCTGAACACCTTGCACTGTGTTGACAATTTCACACTCGTCATTGCTTTCGAACTCTTTAAGTGTACTTGGTTAGCGCATCGCGGATGTGCACTGTCGCAGTCATGGTGTGACTGGATCGGGATGCTGGAATTGAGTAGCACGACAGTTTGCATAAGTCCTGCTCTGATGCATGAGTAACTGGTACCAGAGCAGTGCGGTAGTTCGCACATTGTGGTGCTAACCACTACTTCAAAAATATCTCTGATTGTGAGTTCCGGGTGGTATGTATGAGGCTCACTTTGTGCGTCACGAAGTTGTACATCGACTTGTCTGCCTCATTATCTTCCTGGGTAACTTTGCTACATCATGTAGCGATGTGNGCGTCACGAAGTTGTACATCGACTTGTCTGCCTCATTATCTTCCTGGGTAACTTTGCTACATCATGTAGCGATGTGAATGTATGGGCGAAGTGGCACGCGAATGCACTGTGAAATTCTGCCCAACTTATGCCACAGTGGGAGATCCCTCTCCACCAAGTTTTCGCATCACCACCCAGATGCTCGCCAATGCTGTTGGGCCAGTCCTTTTCGTCGACACCATAGTAGCTGAGTCTGCTAGCACAGTTGTGGATAAAGGCAGATCGGTTCTCGCTGGCCAGGCCTGAGTAGGTGGGCAGGAACTGAAATTGAGCTGGTGTTGTTGTTGATAGGTTGACCGTCTTGCGCCCGGTGGGAGCATGCGGTGCAGTGGGAGTAGCTGTGGTAATGTCTGCTGGAGCAGTGGCTCCCTGGAGTTTAGGAGTGGAGAAGATGGGTGGTGGCTCCACAATTTACAATTCCCATTTACATGGTCACCGGTAGGCATGACAGTGACAGCACTGGCATGCATTGCACACATGTAAAATTTTCCCGCTGTGGGTCACACCATTCCCTTGACATGACACACTACCAGTGCGCTCTCCTCCCACAAGAATCACAGTTGATCAGTTCGCCATCGATTCCAGGATTATGTTTTTGTCGACACTGTTGTGGTTGTACAATGTGGATGGCTGAAGGTTTTTTTTTTGGCACGACTGATTGGTTCAGAGTTCATTGCTGACATGCGGATACAACATCGAGCANGACAGCACTGGCATGCATTGCACACATGTAAAATTTTCCCGCTGTGGGTCACACCATTCCCTTGACATGACACACTGCCAGTGCGCTCTCCTCCCACAAGAATCACAGTTGATCAGTTCGCCATCGATTCCAGGATTATGTTTTTGTCGACACTGTTGTGGTTGTACAATGTGGGTGGCTGAAGGTTTTTTTTTTGGCACGACTGATTGGTTCAGAGTTCATTGCTGACATGCGGATACAACATCGAGCANGTGGCTGAAGGTTTTTTTTTTGGCACGACTGATTGGTTCAGAGTTCATTGCTGACATGCGGATACAACATCGAGCACAATAAAAAAATGTGTTTCATACTGTGGCTAACTCTTGTGATCTCACACACTTGTCATAGTAAACTTAGAAGCACTGAGCACATGCAAGGTGGGCCATCACACCAACAGGTGTTAGCACATTTTCTAAGTGATCGCTGTAAATTTGTTGGTTAGGGTCCAATGTTATTTTGAGCTGCGGTACACATTCATAGTGCGGGCATGCAGACTTAGGGAGGTTGTCATGTCTAAAAGCATGCCATGGCAACCCAATCCCTCTTTGCCATGATGCATGTCTCCTTGCATGAAATCCCTTCCTCGTAGGCGTATGAGGCTTAGCCCTGAGACGCACTTAACTCCCGNATGATTCCTATCCTCTGTCTCCTGTAGCATTTTCTGTTAAATATGATAATGCATGAAACAATTTTTTAATTCTTTCGTGTCGAAAGGGTTTTTACGGTGACTATGCTGGTTTTTCACTTTCTCTTCTAAATATAGTTTAGCTATAAGTACACTTAGGGAGGTTTTCATGGCTAAAAGCAGGCCATGGCAACCCAATCCCTCTTTGCCAAGATGCATGTCTCCTTGCATGAAATCCCTTCCTCGTAGGCGTATGAGGCTTAGCCCTGAGACGCACTTAACTCCCGTCCCTACCACGGGCTCATATAACTCTTATTTTTAGAGCAGTTAGTTAAAAAAAAAGCCACCATGTCCAACGCCGCAGCAGGCTGCCCACGCCAGGACCAGCACCAGTGGCAAACACACCACCACCATCCAGGCAACCACAGGGCCCTGTATACCCTACGACCCCAGCATCGAAGGAACAACACCTTCCTCCTCCAGCGCCTGAATATGTGCGGCTCACAAACTGTCTCAGCAGGACGGCATTTTGCCTCTCAGACCGTTTGCCACGCCACACATTCTCCGCCTAACTGCACTGCATCAAGCAGCACCACCATGTGACCAGTGTGTATGGAGTGCAGTGTAGAGTCGTGTACGTGAATGAAATGCAGTTCAATGCAACATCCTACCCCCACCCCTCAATACCCGGCTGCTCGCCGACCGGGTGGGTCGAATTATGAAAAGTTCTGTACACAAATTTGTAGGGAAAAATGCAACAGCATTTATTCAATCAATTAAAAGACACACTAAGAATGTGTACATTGAAAGACGCTACTACAAGCGACTTCCAGTGTTTTATTCAATTAAATCTTAAATTAACATGTTTGTCATCAACAATGTTTCACCCTCATTTTGTGATATCAGGGTCAATTTGCCAGTATTATGTCTTCTGAATGATATTGTGTGTATTATTAAATTATCTATTCATGCAAGTGTTTATGTTTTACATTGTTTTTGCAAGTTTGAACTATGTAGGAAGTAGTTCCAGACGAGCCGAGTGCCGCCATAATCAGCGGCCTCGCGAGATTGGCATATTCAATCGTCAATAAGTGTCTCAAGGGGTCGGTCGCGTCGTGTGTGCGCTCTATGTGATTTAAACTTTTTGCTTCAACTCTTTTAGTGTATCAATAGTAACATAACGTTTCTGGAACTGTTTGTTTGTTTTTCATCTGGAGTCGCCAACCCTTCTTTCCCAGGATTTAAATCGCCTGGGGAAGTGCAAATTTCATGTAATTCCATTGTGGCTGTTTCGCGCCTTATTGAACACCATAGTCTCTCTGGTGGGCTTGCAGGCCAGAAACCATTAATTATCACAAAATGCGATGTAATTCTGTGCAAGAATAATAACACAGGAGATTTCATACTACATGTATTTCATTTATGAACCACCTTATTGCATTTTGGTATACGGCTCCCCAACAACTCGCCTTCTCCTAACTTAAACCACCATAATTCAGTATGCTCAACTAAGAGCTTTTACAGTTAAAAGTGAGTGGACATTCCTGAATAGGCCCACAGTACAGCAAGACATAAGTATCATGTGTGAGGAACATCTGACTCTCATAGCCTGAGCAGCTCATCAATTTTTAACAATTCACAGAGGGACTCCGTACGTCCGGGCGAACAGCCTGCAGTACACTGAGATCATAATCATAAATAATAGACTCCGCCATCCGATGGGGTCTGGCGCCTAGAAGGGTATCCAACCTCAAAAATCAACCAACGCCTTTGTACTGCCCGTTACAACTCCACCTTACCTATCAGAATTTTGTAACATAACCTGTTCGGTAAGGTACCTCCCGCTCAGTCACGTGTCTCGTGTTGTTTTGTGCAGAGCTCATTAAACGACTCTCCCGATAATGCCTTGTATTAATGTTTCTCCTCACATCCTGTATCTAAATTTATTTAACAGGTTATGGGCCCAGTTCACCGCTCGTAAAGTATGTGAAGTTTTTGTGAAATTCGGTTCGGAAAAGTGACGAGAATTAAATGAATATAATATCATGAGGGGAAGCGAAAAGGCAAGATGGCGACCGCAAACGGACAATTTTGCTTACCTATTTTATCCGACAATAATAACTTTGGAAAATGGAAGTTTCGTCTGAAAATGATTTTGGAGGAAAAGCAACTACTAGAAACTGTAGAAAAACGCCTGGCGAAGTTCCCAACGATCAAAAAGAAGCTTTTCTATTAAAGGAAGCCAAAGCCAAGTCGGTGATAGTACAGCGTTTGTCGGATAAGTATCTGGACTTAGTAAAATATGCCAAATTTGCGAAGGACATGGTAAAGTCATTACAAGAAGTTTTTGAAAGAAAAAGTGTTTTTAGTAAGCTATATATCAAGAAAAAGTTATTGGCCCTTAAATACAACCCCGCGAACAAACTCGAGGATAATTTTCTACAATTTGACAAACTCGTTCGAGATATAGAAAACACAATTGCTAAAATGGAAGAAACGGACAAGATCCGCCTTCTCCTTTTAATCATGGGCGATAACTTTAATACTGTAATAACTTCTATTGAAACTATGAAGCAAGATTTAACTATGGAATTTGTCAAATGCCGACTGTTGGAAGAAGAAATGAAGAAAGAAGGCCAACAGCAAACTGATTCCTTATCAACAAAGGGTGAAGTTTCTTTTAAAATAACATGTCATGGATGTGGTATAATTAGACACGNGGCCAACAGCAAACTGATTCCTTATCAACAAAGGGTGAAGTTTCTTTTAAAATAACATGTCATGGATGTGGTATAATAAGACACGAAATTGCTAATTGCTGGCATAGGGAAAAATATGAAAGCCTCAAGAAACCTTCGGGAAGAAAGCCTTTTAAGAAGAGTAGTGTTAGTGTGTCTATGGCTCAACAGGCAGACATTACATTTTCTGCCTTCAACTGTGACATAGGTAAACAAAATGACATTTTTATATTAGATTCTGAAGCTACCAATCATTTAGAGGTTGCGAGCTTACAACAATATATGACAGACATTAAAAATGTATAACACAAAGTCATAATAAAGACAGCAAATGGTGANGAGTAGTGTTAGTGTGTCTAAGGCTCAACAGGCAGACATTACATTTTCTGCCTTCAACTGTGACATAGGTAAACAAAATTACATTTTTATATTAGATTCTAAAGCTACCAATCATTTAGAGGTTGCGAGCTTACAACAATATATGACAGATATTAAAAATGTATAACACAAAGTCATAATAAAGACAGCAAATGGTGATGAAATGACTGGAACCAAGTGTGGGAAGTTTACAGGACTGTCCAACAATACAACTATTTCTTTTGAAGCACTTATTGTACCTGGATTGAGAAATAACCTCTTATCAGTGCCTCAATTAGCTCAGAAGAATTTGACTGTCATATTCGGCCATAGTAAAGTGGCAATTAAAGGTAAGAATACCTATTTGAAATGTAAAATTGGACATTGTAACCGCTTCTACTTAAATATAAAACCTTTATGTGCCAATGTCAATAAAGAATTCAGTGGGCTTAGTGCTAGTGAGGCAAGTTTATGGCATAAACGATAGGGACATCTGAATAGAAGCGGTCTACAATTATTAAATTTGCCATACAGTGACGAAAGGTGTCCTCAGTGTCTTGAAGGAAAAGCTAGAAGGCTCCCCTTGAAAAGAACTACCAGATCAACTAAGGAAATAGGCGAACTAATTCATTTGGACATTGGTGTACCAGTGAAAACTCCAACAAGGGATGAAGAACGGTACTTCCAAGTAGTTGTGGATGACATTTCTCAATCTACCACTGCGTATCTTCTGAAAAATAAAAACGAAGCAGAACAAAACTTGATGAACTATATGAAAATGGTAAAGACTCAACATGGAGCCAAAACAAAATGTATTCGGTTAGATAATGGTACGGAGTTCACTTCTACTAATTTCAAAAGATATTGTTGAGAAAAAGGTATAATAATAGAGTACACAATGACCTACAGTCCTCAGCAAAACTCTAAGTCAGAGAGGATGAATTTAACTGTGATGAACAAGGTTAGGACTAAATTTGCTGCCAGTGATCTACTTAGACACCTTTGGGGTGAAGCTATAAGGTCATCAGCTTATGAATTAAACAGGTCTCCTACAAGTGTTCTTAGTGATCGCACTCCAGCTTCGGTATGGTATGGCTATAACAATATTTCCAAATTAAGAGTGTTTGGTTCTCAAGCATGGGTTCTAAAATTTCCAAGAGAAAGTAAACTTGAACCAAGAGCTAAACCCATGATAATGGTTGGTTATATCAGAGGAGGATACAGAGTATGGGACCCTATAGAGAACAAGTTTGTTTGTTATCGAGATGTGATTTTTGACGAAACAAAACTTGGCATAACACAAAAGAAGGACTCATACCAATATAGTATCATGGACGAAACCCGAAAAGAAAAAATTGAAATGCCTAAAGAAGACAGTGAGAAAAGTAGAGAAGAACAAATGACAGAAGACCTACAAAATAGTGACGATAGTGATTTCTATGGTTTCGAAGAGGAAGAAGAAAAAAGTAACAATAATATACTATAATCTAAAAGGAACATCAAAATGCATATCAAACTCGATGACTATGAATTGGACATAGCATACTGTTTACTAGACGGAGAACCCGAGAGTTATGATGAAGCTATCAAAACTGGTGATGGATGAGAAGAAGCCATACAGAATGAAATAGATGCGCTTGAAGGTCAAGGTACATGGAATGTTGCTACATTACCTCAAGGAGAAAAGTCCATTGACAACAGATGGATCTTTAAAGAAAAACAAAATGGACTTCAAAAGGCAAGACTTGTAGCAAAAGGTTACCAAGAGATTCCTTCCTACAATATATATGCACTGGTAGCCAGACTACCTACAATTCGGTTGTTTATATCCTTTGCAATATCTAACAACTGGAATGTAAGACAACTTGATATACCAACTGCCTTTTTAAACGGATATTTAGACAATGATATCTACATCAAAACCCCCGATGGTGTGAAAAACTAAACCGGAAAAGTACTGAAAGTCATTAAAAGCCTTTATGGACTTAGGTCTGCTCCAAGAAAATGGAACGAGAGATTTCATGACTTCATGGAAAGTAAGAACATAAGATCATACAGTGACTTCTGTCTTTATGTCGGTAAGAATGTTTGGCTTGTTATTTGGGTTGATGACATGCATGTGACAGGAAAAGAGAAAGAGGTTAAATATTCAATAAATCATCTAAAACAAGAATTTCAAGCAAGTGATTAGGGTATTTTGAGGAATTTTTGGATACACAAATATTCAAAGAAAGAAATAACATAAAATCTTCTCAAAGCAATTTCATCAGTAAAGTTCTCAATAAATTTAACATGAATAAATGTAAAGGTTTAGGAACTCCTATGGAAAATAACTTCCAAGTAACCGCAGAAGATCCTACTAATGAAAATGTACCTTTTAGGCAACTGATAGGATCACTAATGTACATTTCTATGGTCAGTAGACCAGATATAACCTATTCAGTTTCCTACCTCAGTAGATTTTTAAATAAACCCACTAGCCGAGTGTGGAAAGTTGCAAAACGGATTTTGAGATACTTAAAAAACACCAAGGACATGAGTTTAACCCTAAGTTCCGTCTCCAATGGTAGNCTGCAAAACGGATTTTGAGATACTTAAAAAACACCAAGGACATGAGTTTAACCCTAAGTTCCGTCTCCAATGGTAGCATAAAATGTTATTCTGATGCAGACTGGTCAGGGGACAAATTAGACAGAAAGAGTGTAAGTGGCCATGTAATTTTCCATGGAGAGAACCCTGTTTTGTGGGCAACGAGAAAACAGCCAACTGTAGCACTATCTACTGCCGCGGCTGAATACATATCTTGGGCAGTTTCTACCTGTGATATGATATATCTACAAGGTGTTATTGAAGACCTGCAAATTGTAAAAGGTACTCCTACCCTCCTGACAGATAACCAGAGTGCAATTTGCATGGCACAGAGTTTTGAGATCAGTAGAAGATCCCGCCATATTGACAAAGTTTCATTACCTGAAGGACCTAGTNTTGCATGGCACAGAGTTTTGAGATCAGTAGAAGATCCCGCCATATTGACAAAGTTTCATTACCTGAAGGACCTAGTAGACAAGAAGAAAATGGTAACTGAATATGTGGACTAACAGAATAACATTGGTGAAATTTTTACTAAGGTCTTATGCGAGAATAAATGTAATCAATTCTGACAATTGTTGAACGTTAATTAATACTTCTATGACGTGTATATTAAATAAAGTATATGAACTCATATTTCATGTCAAATTTTTTTGTATTTTTACAGCATTTGACTTGAGGAANTGACAATTGTTGAACGTTAATTAATACTTCTATGACGTGTATATTAAATAAAGTATATGAACTCATATTTCATGTCAAATTTTTTTGTATTTTTACAGCATTTGACTTGAGGAAGGGTATCATAATTTTGTAACATAACCTGTTCGGTAAGGTAGCTCCTGCTCAGTCATGTGTCTCGTGTTGTTGTGTGTAGGGCTCATTAAACGACTCTCCCTGTAATGACTTTTATTAATGCTTCTCCTCACACCACACAGCCACCAGACATCACTATCTGGTTTTAAATAACAGGTTTGTTTGGAATAGTATTGAATACTCGAACTTCAAGTGTATATAACAAACTATACAAACATATACACTGAGGCGACAAAAGTCATGGGATACCTCCTAATATCGTGTCGGGCCTCCTTTTGCCCGTCGAAGTGCAGCAACTCGACATGTTATGGACTCAACAAGTCGTTGGAAGTCCCCGACAGAAATATTGAGCTATTCTGACTCTAGAGATGTCCATAATTGCGAAAGTGTTGCCGGTGCAGGAGTTTGTGCACGAACTGACTTCTCGATTATGTCCCATAAATATTCGATGGGATTCATGTCGGGCGATCTTGGTGGCCAAATCATTCGTGGTAATTGTCCAGAATATTTTTCAAACCAATCGCGAACAGTTGTGGCCTGGTGACATGGCGCATTGNCGGGCGATCTTGGTGGCCAAATCATTCGTGGTAATTGTCCAGAATATTTTTCAAACCAATCGCGAACAGTTGTGGCCCGGTGACATGGCGCATTGTCATCCATAAAAATCCCATCGTTGTTTGGGTACATGAAGTCCATGCATAGCTGCAAGTGGACTCCAAGTAGCTGAACATAACCCTTTCCTGTCAATGATTGGTTCAGTTTGACCAGAGGACCCAGTCCATTCCTATAAAAACAGCCCATACCATTATGGAGCCACCACCAGCTTGCACAGTTCCTTGTTGACAACTTGGGTCCATGGATTCGTGGGGTCTGCGCCACACTCGAACCCTACCATCAGCTCTTACCAACTGAAATCGGGACTCATCTGACCAAGCCACGGTTTTCCAGTCGTCTAGGGTCCAACCGATATGGTCACGAGCCCAGGAGAGGCGCTGCAGGCGATGTCGTGCTGTTAGTAAAGGCACTCGAGTCGGTCTTCTGCTGGCATAGCCCAGTACAGCCAAAGTTCACCGCACTGTCCTAACGGACACGTCCGTCGTACGTCCCACATTGATTCCTGCAGTTATTTCACGCGGTGTTGCTTGTCTGTTAACATTGAACATTCTGCGCGCACATCGTTGGTCTCGGTCATTAAGCACAGGCGGTCGGCCACTCTGTGGTCCATGGTAGGGGGTTATGCCTGAAATTACGTATTCTCGGCACACTCTTGACATTGTGGATCTCGGAATGTTGAATTCCCTAACCATTTTCGAAATGAAATGTCCCNACCAAGCCACGGTTTTCCAGTTGTCTAGGGTCCAATCGATATGGTTACGAGTCCAGGAGAGGCGCTGCAGGCGATGGCGTGCTGTTAGTAAAGGCACTCGGGTCGGTCTTCTGCTGGCATAGCCCAGTACAGCCAAAGTTCACCGCACTGTCCTAACGGACACGTCCGTCGTACGTCCCACATTGATTCCTGCAGTTATTTCACGCGGTGTTGCTTGTCTGTTAACATTGAACATTCTGCGCGCACATCGTTGGTCTCGGTCATTAAGCACAGGCGGTCGGCCACTCTGTGGTCCATGGTAGGGGGTTATGCCTGAAATTACATATTCTCGGCACACTCTTGACATTGTGGATCTCGGAATGTTGAATTCCCTAACCATTTCCGAAATGAAATGTCCCATGCGTCTTGCTCCAACTACCATTACGCGTTCAAAGTCTGTTAATTCCCGTCGTGCGGCCATAATCATGTCAGAAACCTTTTCTTATGAATCACTTGACTACAAATGAAAGCCCAACCTATGCACTGCCCATTTATACATTTTGTATGCGATACTACTGCAATCTGTATATTTGCATATTGCTACCCCTTGACTTTTGTCACCTCAGTGTATAAATTACAATTGGCATAAAACATAAACATTTTCTTTATCAATTATATTATGCACTAATAACCCTCTCCAATGAAAGAAAGTATACTTGGATAATATTTATGTCAAATAAAATTTGAAAAATAGTTCATTGTAACCATGTTTTATCCATTCATAATCCAACAAATAAGAGCATGTTAAAAATATTATCGATGTAAACAGTTTGATTTTTACCTTAAGCCTTCTGGCCGAGTGGTCTGTGGGTTCGATTGCCTAAAAGTGAGTGTCTTTCTGATTTCATCCTGTCGTTATTCAGGTTGTTCCTCTTGTTTGTAACCAGTGTATGTCAAAACATTAAGGGATATTGACTGCAAAAATGTCATTATCTATTCATTTTTCAAAAGACTACTGAAGTAATAAATGTTACACATCATGTTATTTGCACCAAACAAAATATATTGGATTACATATTTTTTGCATAATCACATGTAAAAATCTCATTTGCTGTTTTATGGATGCACAAATAAACTGAACTATTTTCTCAATAAAATTACTTAACAAAGGAAACTAATATTTTTTTTGTAATTAATTTTAAATAAGTCCTGGTTTTAAGGCGTTCTTAGCAATGGCTATTTTAAAAAACGCAGGGACATTCACAGTTCAGTAACGTACACATATTTCCTCCTATTTTAAACCATTTATATTTGTGTGTTACAAAACAAAAATGGTAAATTTTACATGATATTACAAGAAAACTACAAAACAATTTTTTTTTACTTAAGGTATTTGACATAACAGGAAATGTCGGCAAGTTGAAAGGCATTTTGCAAAAAAAATTGAAATATCGAAATTTTCTTTGTCCAGCATACTTAAAAAGTACATTTTAAACTACACTGGTAATTATTAATTGAGCAACTAAGAAATCCAAGAGTAGGATCTAATTTTGTGTACATTATGTATTTTTCTACCATGTGTAAAATTAACTTTACACTGGACTTCATTATTATGGGCAATTTACGACAANGTACATTATGTATTTTTCTACCATGTGTAAAATTAACTTTACACTGGACTTCATTATTATGGGCAATTTACGACAAACTGAGCATGTTTGAAAGTCCTGCTTAGATGTGTAACTCTCTGCCCATTTTGTATCCATTCACAGTATGTAAATTTAACACTCCCATGGGCCCGATCACTTTAATCTTATTCCAACCAAGTAAAGGCTGTTCATGGTTAACAGAGCACTTTGGAAACAAACAATTGAAATATGTCACTGTTCCTGCCAGCGTGTATGGAAACGGGCAGGATGACTGGCAAGCACCCAGTAAAATTGATAAAGACAAAGAGAAAGTAGTTATTTCCACGTCTTAATGTTGAATTAAACGTGTCATGTAAGTATGTGAGAATACTGAAGTTCTTTGATCCGCTTTCGTTTTATTAGTGAATTTAAGTGTAAGAATTATCACATTTGTAAAAGTATTTACTTTTTTAATTATTTCATGATTCACTTGACCGATGCATGTATAAAGTGATCAGGCACATGGCAAAGTTAATTTAACATGCGACATAAGAATACACAATGTGCATACAAGTAGTTCTTAAGAAGATCTTTCAAAACTGCTTACTTTACCGTGTATGGCCTGATGTGAACCACACATTCACGAGCTCCTTTGTGCCCACTCTGACTGCTGCAGTCGTGTCCACTGCACCAGATACACCACACCAACTGGCTTGTGGGCCCGAGTGAGATTTAAGTGTAGTTAATCAGGGTATTTAATCAGTGTTCATAATTACAACAAACACATATCCCACAAAGTGAATAATAAATGTTCATAATTGTCAACATAAAAGACCATCGTCACATACACAGCCACAACCAGGGACATTTTACAGTGTATAATTGGCAANCATAATTGTCAACATAAAAGACCATCGTCACATACACAGCCACAACCAGGGACATTTTACAGTGTATAATTGGCAATGCTGTGGCTGGTGCAATACAAACATTTAAGAATAATGTAATCATTTTTATTATGTATTTGTGTAAGGGTATTTATATTTTCTTATATTAATTTAATTCATACCATTTTCCATCCCATTATCATCTTTCAGTGTATATTGCGTTTCACTTTCTCACCGCTTGGAGTCGTCTCGCGTCACTTGTGACGGAAGCGGACTCGACTCCCCCCAGTTCTTCTCAGCAAGCGAACCAGCACGGTGGTGTAAGTAGTTCTCGCTCCGCGAGACCCTCAGTGCCGACAAGTAGGCAGAACTCATTTTCATTGCAATAGTTAATATTCATTTCCGGAACATTTTTATTTAGTTAATGTACTGAGGGTTAAGCCACCACACTCTCATGAGAGGGTTTTAACGCAATCGCGTTTCTCAACTTAAAACCACATGTTAACAGTTTCAGAGCCGTTAAGGCCATTTTAGTACTTAATTTGTGTATTCATTCTCAAATTGTAATAAATAAATAACTCCGCAAATAAAGCAAGTGTCGAGAACTTTATTTCACATCATAAGTAGTTTAATTTATTAATTAACGCATGCATGCGAGGCGGCCAACAGCCTCGCCATCATATGTAACGAGTGTAACAAAAATCAAGCAACTAATTGACGGAGTGATAACCAGAGTCCCTGGGCCGTCGACCGAATGACCCACAACTCATTAGCTCACCACGGAGCTATGGCGCCGGGCACAAAATTCCAACATCAACCAGCTCTGGTAACGCACCGCACGTCAGGCCTTAAACGCCATTAAGTTGTTTGGGTTGTAAATGTGTTACTTATATGCAAATATATATTCCAATATTGATAAAACAAGGATCACTAACATCAGTGAATACAAATATAAACAGTACACTCGCAATACAATGCCGTGTCTTAGGACTACTTGTATTAATTTTCTGCCAACTTAACTAGCAGCCTCCAACCAGTTTGTACTGCAGCATATGTGTAGTTAGAGCCTGTGATTTTTTTACACACTCTACTATGAACAACCAATACATCTCTATGCCTATCAAACCAGTTTGCCTGTTAAAAACATGCNTTTTTTTACACACTCTACTATGAACAACCAATACATCTCTATGCCTATCAAACCAGTTTGCCTGTTAAAAACATGCAGTTAGAGGCAGATAATTATTTTACCGAAGTTTTGGTTCAGAATTGTCCAATTAATAATTAATGGAGAACAAGCTGCATACTAATTCCTTCCCCATATGCTGTCCACAGTAAAGTGAGCACTTTTGAAATAAATCATCGAAAAAAATCACTGCTCATAGCTACATATACACTACATTATAAACTGGCATGCCAGTTATTAGCTTAGTTGGCAGTGAAATAATAAAATAGTTTTTATCACTCGACATTGCATTGTGAATGTAATGTTTAAATTTATTGCCTATGAAGTTGTTATTTTTTCTTTTATAGGCCCTACATATTAGAGAACGAATATCCATGTTATAGTCTATCCACGGTTCCTTCACACATTTTGAATCAAACCTTTGACAAATACCCTATGAACTGCATGTTTGGTTGTTTCCTAAATATCTCATGTATCAAAAGCATTTTTCACTTCTGTTAACATAAAATTTTCTTTTTTGAAATGAATTTTTACTTATTTATATTTTATCGAGAAATTATAATATTTAATTTTTAACTTATATGGATAATAGCAGGGAGAAAATAGGTGTGTTGGTAATGTCTAGTAAGAAATATTTCTTACATAAAATATTAAACTGAGTGCGCANAGCAGGGAGAAAATAGGTGTGTTGGTAATGTCTAGTAAGAAATATTTCTTACATAAAATATTAAACTGAGTGCGCATGAATGCCATGCGTGGTCCCATTGGTGCAATTTTTTTAGTTTTAGTTAAATTTTTTTGCATGAGGCGGAGAAATAGCCTGAAAGTATAACTTTTGCAGGGCTTCAGAAAAGTTGGAAGAAACAGCGANATTTTTGCATGAGGCGGAGAAATAGCCTGAAAGTATAACTTTTGCAGGGCTTCAGAAAAGTTGGAAGAAACAGCGAATGAACTATACTAACAAATTTACATTCTTAACATGTCCACAGGTTTACTTGGTTGGCGCATGAATAAAGTGTTCAGGCCCACGACAAGGTTAAATTTGCGTATTGCGGAAGGATACAAAGTGTGCAAAGAAGTAGATCCTATAGAGGTCCTTCAAAAGTGTTTAGTTTAACGTGAATAGCCAATAATAATGAAGTCAATTGCAATGCTAATTTTATGTGTTGTGGAAAGATACATAATGTGCAGAAAATTAGATTCTTCTTAGTGGTTTCAAAAGTGCTCTATAAACTGTGGACAGCCTGTAAGAGCGGTCTGTTGCAGGTGATAGTGGTGACACCATCCTACCGGCTGAACGTGTTCGGGTTCCTGACTCTGCGGGACAGCCTGAGTCCCGGGAACCTCGGCCTGCTGGACCAAGTGGCGGCACTGGACTGGGTCAGCACGAAGATCAGCGCATTCGGCGGCGCCAGCAACTCGGTGTGTGTGTTCGGCCATGGAGCGGGGGGCACCAGTGTCACCCTGCACATGCTCTCCCCACTGTCCGCGGGGAAGTTCCACCGGGCTATCTCCATGAGCGGCAGCGGCCTGCTGGCCAGCACCATCCACGACGCCGAAAAGCTCGAGAAGCAGGCTATCGCCGTGGGAAACTTGTGAGTCTGCTCTTTTTCCCATTCCTTACGTTATAGCTCAAGTGCCTCCTAATACTTTCCGTACATACTTTGACTAGATGGAGATTTTCAGAGATTTCGGCATTGCGATGCAGATGTCTGTCATGGAAATACACGAATGAACACGAAAAAATACTTAAATAAGACAAGTAACCCATGGACGAGAAAATAAATATATTTATACGACAGTGGAAAATTCCAAAAGGGAATAGAGTTAAAAAAAACATGTTAGCAAATTGTTACGATATATATATATATATATATATATATATACAGGACCTACACGACCAACAGATAACACATAGGAAACAACACAGGCTAGAAACCTGCTTAAATAATTAGGACAACACTTACAAAATATGTAGGAACAAAATGGGACAACACAACAAAGAAACACAATCAAACACAGAAGTTTTACCAAACATGAGAGAATGCAAGCAATGTAAATACTTTCACAACATGTTTCCTTACTATAAACACATTATAAAGAATATTGCCATAATCTTAGGAGCCAGCTTCCAGTTAAAACAATAGGGACAATGGATGTCGTANATACAGAACCTACACGACCAACAGATAACACATAGGAAACAACACAGGCTAGAAACCTGCTTAAAAAATTAGGACAACACTTACAAAATATGTAGGAACAAAATGGGACAACACAACAAAGAAACACAATCAAACACAGAAGTTTTACCAAACATGAGAGAATGCAAGCAATGTAAATACTTTCACAACATGTTTCCTTACTATACACACATTATAAAGAATATTGCCATAATCTTAGGAGCCAGCTTCCAGTTAAAACAATAGGGACAATTGATGTCGTAGCAGCTAGAGTGCTTGCCTCCCACCAAGGCGATCCGGATTCGATTACCGGTGGTGCCATTCCCAGNAGCAGCTAGAGTGCTTGCCTCCCACCAAGGCGATCCGGATTCGATTACCGGTGGTGCCATTCCCAGACCTTTACCTGTGGGAATCGTGCCAGACGATGACCCTGGTCGGCGGGTTTTCTTGGGGATACTCTGATTCCCTCGTCCCTGCACTCCATATTCACATCGCTTCACCCTCGTCGGTTCTCAAAACCTCGTTGTTAAGAGCAGTCCAAACCTCCTCCCTCTAGCTCAAATTCAGATTACCATATAAATAAGAGCAGACGTGAAGAGCATCCTTCCTATAGGCCATTCATAACCTATCTATAATACATAAGGTAGAGAAAAACTTTCAGGCATAATACGAAATGTCATGTAGAGAAGTTGGAACTATTCCCAATTGATAACACTACTTNTAGAGAAAAACTTTCAGGCATAATACGAAATGTCATGTAGAGAAGTTGGAACTATTCCCAATTGATAACACTACTTGCAAGGTGTAAATTTCGAGTCTGCCATAAATCACTGTAATGCACATTCCACAGTTTTTCAAACAAATAACATGTATTTATTTCCCCTATAGGCTCAGAAATATAAAAAAATTTCAGCAGTACACGCATAGATGAGGCGAAAAAATCTTGTTGCAAAAAATCAAATAATTACAAAGGAAATAATTAAAGACGAAGCGAACATTAAACGCCACTGATAACACTCCTCGAAATCCTATTTCAATCGACATGTTATTAAACAATAAATTCTCCATCTTAAGTGGACATTGCTTTCGTTTCACATGCCTTATTTTCCCCAAAAATGAAATCTATCTTAATTATGGCACCAGTGTAATTTAAACGGATTAAACGGAGAGAAGATTAAATATTCTTTAAGTGGTAAAATTATGGGGGTTTTTGCAAAAAAAAAANTTTAAACGGATTAAACGGAGAGAAGATTAAATATTCTTTAAGTGGTAAAATTATGGGGGTTTTTGCAAAAAAAAAACGATTAATTAGGATCATCAGTTTATGCTGTCATCCCATTTTGATGGGCTACATCTCAAAATCCATANAAAAAAAAAACGATTAATTAGGATCATCAGTTTATGCTGTCATCCCATTTTGATGGGCTACATCTCAAAATCCATATACCTGAATGCACATAATTTGACCTTTCATCTGGATTTGTGATTTGACACACAAAGTTAAATTTCTTTCACAATCCCTTTTTATACAAAATAAAAAATAAAATGTGGAAAAAACTAAAAGTGATTTCAAAATATTTATAAGAAATTTATTTATATAATGTCCTGTTTCCAGTTCGGATAGGATACTGCTTATAGTCAGAAGAAAACAACACCACTTCACCCAGTTTTGGCTGTCTAGCGACACAAACACAGATGCGATAAGTAATATAATGCAACTAACTCTCGTTACCCAAGCTGCGATACAGGTCTTTAGTGTAGATGCTCTCGCCAACTGCCCAGGAAGGGGATTTTTATAGGCATATTAATTTTGTGAGCAACACAACTATCTTGCTGCACAAACATAGGCAACATAGAGGTCACAATTTAGGCCATAGTTGCCCTTGGCTAAATATTTTTATAATGGGGGATAATACTGCGTTTTAATGTATTCTAGTTTTCTTTTTCACATTAAATTCGGGCTATTCTTACAAAAAAATTCTATATGAATTGACTGTATAGCACAATGTAAGTGACTGGTTATATAGGTATATTCTACATTTAACCGAACAAAAATATTACATTTTTTAAAAGGTGTATCAAAATAATTGTTAAAAATTTACAAGAGTCGGAGATGAACTATTTTTTCTTGAGGAACACATGTATGGATAGTCCCTTCTGTCGAAACATGGTATTAGTCACATATGTAATACAGCAGTGCGAAAGCATGTGACTGGAATCCTCTGAAAATAGATATACATAATGCATGCTAGTCANGTATATTCTACATTTAACCGAACAAAAATATTACATTTTTTAAAAGGTGTATCAAAATAATTGTTAAAAATTTACATGAGTCGTAGATGAACTATTTTTTCTTGAGGAACACATGTATGGATAGTCCCTTCTGTCGAAACATGGTATTAGTCGCATATGTAATACAGCAGTGCGAAAGCATGTGACTGGAATCCTCTGAAAATAGATATACATAATGCATGCTAGTCANGCATATGTAATACAGCAGTGCGAAAGCATGTGACTGGAATCCTCTGAAAATAGATATACATAATGCATGCTAGTCACATTTTTTACATTCGTACGACGAAAAAAGCCACCATGCCATTCTATACACCTGCTATGTTAAATGGCCTTTGTCAAAGCAGTATTACCATTCAGGAACAGCAGAATGATAGTTAGCTCTTTAGTTCCTGCTCTTACTCCGCGATCCCTAACACAGAATGAAGGTTTTTCTTCTACTGAAATACTTGATCATAATCCTGGTTGGGGGGTGGGGGGTTACTCAATGTATCTTAATAATAACTCTTAATTTTGAACAAAATCGCATCTGCTGGGGGAACTAACGAGTAAGGATCCCATGGCGAATCTATAAGAAAGGGTACCGCAGTAATAGTTCCTTACTTGCTAAGAGAACTTGCTTTATTCACATGCGTAAAACGGCTCAAGAAGTAATGCTATCCGACAAAATAACCCAAGTCCTTGAAGTGAACGGTACCGCTTTCAGTGAGGTAGATAGGTAGGCATGGCTTAATGTCTTGTCGACAGCGAGGTCGTTAGAGAAAGAGCAAGCAGTTCAGACAAGCAGAATGTGGTAAGAATCGGCCATGGCTTGTGTTAAAGAACCGCCCCAGCATTCACCTAGAGTGATTTCGGGAAACCAAACAGAAAAAAATATAATGTTGCTGCAACAAAAAACTATATTGAGGCATTTCTTAAATCCTTTATGTTGTAATGACATTAATAATGTTGTTACAAAGTTAGTTAATGTTAAACATTTAGGAAGTCTTATGTTACTGTAATGCAAACTTACTGTTGAAGTGTTAATGTTAACAAAGNAGTTAATGTTAAACATTTAGGAAGTCTTATGTTACTGTAATGCAAACTTACTGTTGAAGTGTTAATGTTAACAAAGCCTCTAAGTAATGTTGCTGCAACCAAACGTTGTATTACGCTAAAATTTATTTTGTGTTACTGTAACTCTCTGTCGCAGTTGTCACAGTATGTCGCAGTAACACAAAATATTTTGTGTTACTGCGACATTAAATAAATGTCCAACCAACACAAGGTTACACTGACTTGTCTTTAAATGGCGTATTATAATGAACAGCTATAACCATGTAAAAAGAAACCACTGTATTTAAATTTTAAAGCATAGTTTGAAAACTAACTGTAGCTTAGACCAGCTCTCAAACCTTGCAAAACATTTTACTTGTGCCAATTAGGCATATATGTATAGAGCATGAAGTATTTACACGTAACGAAAGAAAACTGCAGTTTTCCGTTACATGATTTCAATACTTACAATATGAAACAATACCCGACAAGTCAAGATAGTGCAGTTGGCAGGATGTCTGGTTTCTAAAGTGAAGAATGTTGAGCACNCCAGCTCTCAAACCTTGCAAAACATTTTACTTGTGCCAATTAGGCATATATGTATAGAGCATGAAGTATTTACACGCAACGAAAGAAAACTGCAGTTTTCCGTTACATGATTTCAATACTTACAATTTGAAACAATACCCGACAAGTCAAGATAGTGCAGTTGGCAGGATGTCTGGTTTCTAAAGTGAAGAATGTTGAGCACNTTGAAACAATACCCGACAAGTCAAGATAGTGCAGTTGGCAGGATGTCTGGTTTCTAAAGTGAAGAATGTTGAGCACTCATGGTACGCATTCGATTCCCCTCACACCTGGATTTTTTTTCGTTGGTAATATTTATTTTTGTGATAAAATAATAGTACTTAATTTAGTTTACATCGAAATGTTTTTTAAAGCAATAAAATACAAGAATATTTTTAACACAAAAGTTAACATCAGTTCAACACAAAATTTGATTTGCCGCAACATAAACACAATCTTAAAGTTGACAGTACAGAGAGGATATAATGTTGTTACGTTATTATCTTAATGTTAAATTAACATAATAACTTAATAGTATTGTTATGTGTCGCTGGTCTGTGCCACTGACCTTGGCCCGCACCATGCGAGTGGGCGGAAGAGAAGGACAAAGTAGTGATATGATATGTGGTGGAAAGTCAATGGAATGTTTTGAATGACAAGCAAGCGATAATACTACCAGCGTTTTGAGTTATGAAGGCATTCTGCTGCGATATCCCTTTGGCAGCTCGTTGCTTCTGGCCCTCGGCGGATAGGATTAATGTGTTTATCTGAAGAATGCTCTGGATTACTGACCTCGTTTCTCTCAGCATGACTCGAGGTGCGTTGAACCTTCCAGATGGTCAGGGCGACTGATATATATATATATGTGTGTGTGTGTGTGTGACAGGCCTCCGAGCCGGCAGTTGTTTAATGGATGAGTTTTAGCGATAGACGACTAGCGAGAAGAGAAGTTCATGGCGGGAGAAGCGACCAGCGGGAGGAAAATCTGCGACTGCGAACATAAGAATAGTGAAGAGTACGGCTGCAGGCTGGACTATTGGACTGGGCGCGTGAGGCAAAAACATTACAAATGATGGCAACAGATAGACTAAATGTGTGTTAATGATGAGTATGAGTTGTTTGACAATAACTAAACAGAGTCATAAAGAAGGATGTTAATTATATTTTAAATAAACATTAAATATTGCGCTTACTGTGAAATAAAAAGAGTAATAGCGGAGACAGATAATTTAATGATGTAAACAATAGCTGTGTGGATAAATTAAAAATCAAATTTAGTTATTTTATTTTTATTAAGACTTCCATCCCTCACGAACTCAGATAAGCGCCTCAGGCATCTTGCAACAGTATATTAATTAACTGCAATATTATTTACTGAAAATTCACATGTTACAAACAATTACTGTTGTAGTAACATTTATACTGTTGTACAATGGCGGTTAGTAGTGAACAGCGATAACAACGTGAAATAAAACCACCGTATTTAAATTTTAAAGCGTATTATGAAAACTAAAGGTGGCCTAGACCAGCCCTTGAGCCTTGCAAAGCAGTTCACGTGTGCCAAATATGCATATATTTCTAAAGCATAAAGTATTTCCACATAACGAAAGAGAACTGCAGCTGGTTGTTATATTGTATCCAATACCCACAATATTAATCAGAAACAGATTTGGTATGGTAGAGCAGACGGTAGGGCGCTGGGTTCCTTGAAGTGGAGTGCTTCAAGCATGCAGGGTATGGGTTAGTGATGGCCCGATACTGAGAAAACCCGATACCGATGAAGGTTTTGATATTTAGGATTTTACCGATCCGATACCTGTAAACCGATATTTTCATTTATCATACTGTAAGCAGACATTTGTCACTAAAGTGTTTGAGAGAAAACTGCTGCCTGGAAAAGTTTTGTTTACAATAAGCTAAATTGACTTACTGCTAAGTGAGATTTACTTTATGCCCGGTACATCAAAGCATAAAAAAAAATGGTTTAACATTATACAAAATTATATCTCACTACAACATATTACAAAACTAAGTTAAAGTTGCAAAAAGGTCGCTAGTCTACAAAAAATATGCAAAAGGACAGGAATGAAAACTAAGCTAACAAGCCATGATCATTTTGTTTACTTTGAGAAACGTACGTCGAACATAAGACTGCTTTACCAAAAATAAAAATGTAATCCGTGAAGCGAAAAATAATGATGGGCATGTACATTCTAATTTGTTTTTATCTTAACGAATTTTTTTTTTAATTTAATTTTTTTTTAAATAATTTTTTTTTAATTATTGCATATTGATATTTCAAATTATTTTGTTCTTTTTAGTCGTATTGCTGCAGCCTGATGTTAAGAGTTGGGAAAATTAAGTGTGCAGCAGAGGAGAGAAAATACTTGAGGTTAGAATGGCCATTACCGATGTGCCGATATTTTAGTGCCGATCTCCGATAATGGTAAATGTACCGATATTACCGATATCCGATACCGGATATCGGGTATCGGGCCATCACTAGTATGGGTTCGATCCCCCTGCCTCGTGTCATTTTTTTTTGTTTATAATATTTATTTTTGTGACAAAATAATAGTTTTTAAATTATTTTACACTGCAATGTGTATTTAAGGCAAAAAAAAAAAATAAGACAAGAAAATTTTTAACACACATTTTAACATCAATGCAACACTTTTTTTTTTGCCGCAACACAAATTTTGTCTTGTCGCAACACAAAATTTGTTTTGCCGCAACACAAACACCACCTTAATATTGCGGTAAAGTAAGGAGCANTAAAAAAAAAAACAAGACAAGAAAATTTTTAACACACATTTTAACATCAATGCAACACTTTTTTTTTTTGCCGCAACACAAATTTTGTCTTGTCGCAACACAAAATTTGTTTTGCCGCAACACAAACACCACCTTAATATTGCGGTAAAGTAAGGAGCAAATGTCACAGAAGTACTTAATGTTACAGAAACATTAATAGCTTAACATTAAATTACATTAACAGCAACATTAGTTACTGTTGTTAAAACATGAGTAATTAAATATTTCAAGTTTTACAGCTTTTATTTTAGTTTCCTGTTTAACTTGTTTGATTAGGATTTTCATACCATTATTAAGCACCAATATATGCACTAAAAAATGTTTACTATCCCAATGGTCACAAACATTGCAAACTCTCGAGCTGTATTTCCTAGGAACGAAGTCAATCAAGAGAGTGGCCAAAATATATATGCAGTTCACTCAAATAAATATTTTGTCGAAATTTTTTTTTGCCCAGCACAGAGTTTTTGTTTATTCAAGTGTGTATTTTGTTAGATAAACAAAATTATTATTNCAGCTTTTATTTTAGTTTCCTGTTTAACTTGTTTGATTAGGATTTTCATACCATTATTAAGCACCAATATATGCACAAAAAAATTTTTACTATCCCAATGGTCACAAACATTGCAAACTCTCGAGCTGTATTTCCTAGGAACGAAGTCAATCAAGAGAGTGGCCAAAATATATATACAGTTCATTCAAATAAATATTTTGTTGAAATTTTTTTTTGCCCAGCACAGAGTTTTTGTTTATTCAAGTGTGTATTTTGTTAGATAAACAAAATTATTATTTNGAAATTTTTTTTTGCCCAGCACAGAGTTTTTGTTTATTCAAGTGTGTATTTTGTTAGATAAACAAAATTATTATTTTTTTGCTTTTAAAGTTTGGTTTACTCAACAAAATGTTTTGCCACGGCAACTAAATATATTTTTGGCCCCATACAAATAAGTATTTTGTTACCTGGAACAAATTTTCTCTCAGTGAGTGCAACACATGAGGTATTGAGGAAGGGAAGTTTGCAGGCGGAAGAATGGACGTAAGCTATAAGAAGGATCAACGTTAGTGATGTAGGCCTTTCATACTTTCATACATACTGATACAGAATTACTGACAGTACATCTATCACAAAGTGTGAGCACAAAGGGTGCACAGATACACTCATATTTGTGAAAAATGCAACACCATAAAAGCCGACTGGAAGGAAAATTATAACACAAAAATGTTTAATAACATTACAAACTATTGCAGTTTCAGAGCAATGCAATAACATTAGTTGCAAATAAAATAGTATGTTGTAAAGTCTCCGTGAGCTGCAATAAGAGATGCAACATGCAATGGTATCAAATCAAACATGTATTGGATTGTGTTCCTGAGGAATCGCATACTAGGCTGCTTCTCAATGTGTCCACAGTTCATTGGTATTAGCTGCTGGATGCAAATTATGGGGTAGTTGCAGAGTGGCCATATCTCAGGCATATTCAATAGGTGAAATACCAGGCGGATATGCAGGCCAGGGAAGAAGCAGCATTTCCGTTGCTTCGAAGATGGCTTGGATATTTCTGGCTACATTTATTCAGGCATTGTCTTTTTGGAATGCGGCTCCAGGAGTGTGCTGAAGTAAAGGAATTGTTTGATCCTTCATAGCTTATCTGATGTAGTGGTTGCTGTTGAGTGTGCCCATAATTCGTAGCAGACAAGATTGTATATGATATCCAATTGCTGCTCAAACCATCACTCCTGTCGTTCGTTCAGTATGATGCTGGACAATGCATTCTGGAAGATGATGCTCACCTCCATATCGGCCAATGCATTTGCTGCCATCGTTGTAATACATAAGCAGGACTCGTCCGGAAACACGATATACTGCCATATTGTACACCAGTAGGCGTTGTTATGGTTTTACATTTTATACTAGTGATTACGTGAACCGCGCGCTCACGAACTCCTTTGTGTCCACTCTGACTACCGCAGTCTTGTGTCCACTACACCAGACACACCACACCGACGGGCTTATGGGCATGAGTGAGAGTGTTCATAATTGCAGCAGTGTTCATAATAGCATCAAGTGTATTCAATCAGGGTATCTAATTGCATCAGTGTTATTAATTGCATCAGTGCTCATAATTGCATCAGGGTATTTATTCAGATCATCTGTGTATTCAATCAGGGTATCTAATTGCATCAGTGTTATTAATTGCATCAGTGCTCATAATTGCATCAGGGTATTTATTCAGATCATCTGTGTATTCAATCAGGGTATCTAATTGCATCAGTGTTAATAATGGCATCAGGGTATTTATTCAGTGTATATCATTAATATCATAATTGCCACCATGAAAGACAGTCGACACAGCCACAGCCAGGAACATTTGAGATTGTACACTTGGTAATACTGTGGCTGGTACCATGGAAATGTTTAGGATTAATATAATCATTTTTATTGTGTATTAGTATAAGGAAAAATTATGTTGTCTTAGGCTAATTTAATTCATGTCACTTCCATCTCATAATAAATTTTTAGTGTATATTGTGCTTCATCGTTTCGCCACTTGACGTTGACTGCGCTCAAGTAGCGGAAGCCGACCGGTGCTTCCTCCTAGTTCTCTTCAGCACTTGAACGCATCAAGACGTGTAAGTCTCTCGCTCCGCAAAGGCCCTTGGTGCTGACATCTTAAGCTGAACTGATATTCACTGCAATAGACTTCACTTCATGAACCCGATCATTAATTTTATTTGTTATAGTGCCGAGGGGAGAGCAACGTTACTCTCATCTGAGAGTTTTTAAACGCAATCGCGTTTCGCATTATAAAGCCACGTGGTCGCCGTTCCGGGCCGTTAAGGTCACGTTTTGTACTAAAGTTGCGTGTGTTCATTAAGGAGTCGCAAGGAATAAATAACTCCACAAGCATCGTAAGTTTTTCATTTGTAATTTAATTAAGGCGTGCGAGGCGGCCTACAGCCTTGCCATCATATGTGACGAAGTGTTAACCAGAGTTCCCTAGGCTGACGACCGAAACGACCCTCATTTCATCAGCTCACCCCAGGGCTGTGGCGCCGGGCACATATTTCCTACATCATCAGCTCTGGTAACACCACGCGTCAAGTTGGCTTTCCCAACTAGGGATGGGAATTTCTCTGAGCCATTGCTTGACCATGTCAGTGACTAGGGAAGGTTGATGTTTTTTCTATTTATTCAAGGGGAAGACATTGTTAACAAAATGAAGTTATTTATGAAGACAGTACAGATATTTAATATAATTATTAGGAGCTGAAGTAAATATAAGTTGTTAGCAAGGGAGATCCTAATAAATTACAGTATTTGACTAACCTGAATGATACAATCGCCGTTGGATGAGTGTTGTGTCGGAAAGCGATGAGCGGCACGCCAAGCTGCATCTTGATGTCTTCATCTCGGCGTGGGTCCTCAGACAGACAGAGAAACCCCGTAAAAGTGTTGCCAAGTATTATATAGTTTCTGTTGGCGTAATTGTCCCAAATACTGTGCTGCCGTGAGGGGAGATCCGCTAGTGCTTTACTGATATATTTTAAAACTATTATTGTTGTAATGAGTTATGGATTCTTCGCCTTGCCTGGATACCAGCTCATCGCTGCAGTTCACTGGGTTTGTCAGCATTTACAGAATCATAACATCTCCCCGAATTCAATGAAAGAGATGTTCTCATCTCTTAGTGGATACAAAGGAAGATGAAGTGTGGGGAATGTAGTGGTGCGGACCATGTTGTCTTCTGGCAGCAGGGGTCTTCACTATGGTAGGGTTATGTCAGATAGGATAGAAATAGAGAGGGAAGTACTAAGGTAAATGGAGCTGGCAATATCGTGAGGTCTTCAGTGACTATGTCTGAATGGCCATGGTAGTGTTCAGTTGAGTGTGTAATTGTCAGGTGCTGCGGCCTTTAACTTGGCATTAGCTAAGGTGTGCAAATACTCTTACGTGCGACTGTGGCTGACCATTCTGGTAGAACCTATTCGCGTCAGTATGTTTTTGAAGTTTTGCGGAAGTGTTTATTGTTATATGGTGACTAAATACTGAATGTCCCTAATGAGTTTCTAAAGTTAATTAAAAAATAAGGATTATGAATTAGAATTTGTTAGTTGATAATGACAAAAGTAATTGAAGTAATAAAGTACAATATTAAACTGCACCCATCGCCAATAATTACAAAAGAATTACACAAACCCTAAATATTACGATTAGGTTATTTCAAAATCAATACTGAACAATTACAATGAAGTTAGGCATACACAAATGATCATATGATCAGTCTTAAAGTTCATTTTATTAAGTGTTGGTTAGAATAGTGTACGATTAAAGATTCGCATGTAGGATGGCATAAATTAATTGTATTATATTAAATTTAAGTAAAATAAAAGAACAAAAGTTGTGCCATGGCATGAGACATTCTATATACCAAATGTTGGGAAGGGTGTTTGGAGTTTTATGCTAACTTAAAGCTGACACAATATACAAAATAAAAGTTCACAAATACTTTTTAGTATTAATATATTTTGTGTTAAGTTCATAATCTCAGGCTATTCAGTGTTTCCATATATTCAAGCAATCTAAATAGAATACGAATTTACAACAAATATTATGAAGTTATCTAACATATTAAATCTTCTGTAACATATTGAACATTTGTGGATAAGTCCTGAAATCTGATATGGTCGCGAGGCTATGCAGGGCTGGTTTGATGTTATATTGCCCGGCGCCATAACTCAGTGGTGAGCTAATGATGAGGGTCGTCCGGTCGACGGCCCATGGGGACCCTGGTAATCCTCCGTCAGTTGGTTGATGAGTTGTTGCGTACTTACTGTTGCACTTTTATTACTGATGACGAGACTGTAGGTCATCTCGTACACCTGAACTATGCTAAAGAATTGCCTGGACGCTTCAAAAGATGCCCTACAATGAATTGAAAATGATTTCACTTGGTTGAGCGGTTTATTCACTATCCTTGCTGCAGTTGAATAATGCCTGAAAGATGCAATATAATGGACTCAGCACTTATACTGTGAAAAACACGTGGTCTTAGATTGAGACGCGATTGCGTTAGACTCTCCGGCGAGAGGGCGGTTGGCTCTCCCCTCAGTACATTAAAATAACAGTAATGTTCTGGTTGACTAATATATAACTATTGTAGTGAAAATTATTGCAGCCTACATGCTGGTACTGAGGGGGCTCGCGGAGCGGGTGACTGACACTGCTGGTCTTGTTCAGGTGCTGAGATGAACTGGGGCGAGTAATGTCCGCTCTCGCCACAAGTTACGTCAACCGACATCAAACGCAGAAAGATTAAACGTTACATGTACACTCTGTGATGTGATTATGATGATGAAAAATTGTATGAATCAAATTAAACACATTGGTGACATCCCCGTTTATTAACAAATGTCCGTTAATGTTAAAGTTGTGAAATAGGCGGAGAATTTCACCACGCTAAATGGTTTCTTACAATGCCGGAAGCCTCTATAGGCAATCTCCTTTTTTAGAAAAACTTAATAAATCTTATACAAATACACATTAAATAAGTTATTACATTTTATCCTAAAAAAGGTTTTGAATTTCTCTTCCGATTAGGCGTTGAATTTCACTGGCTACAGCATTGCCAGGTGGCTGTCTCCTGAAGGGATGGACGAGTCCACCTTGGCAAAGGGGTGTGGAATGCCATGCTTGATTGCCATTTATACAATGAAAAACACCCCTGGCTGTAGCCGTGAATGCGGTGACTGTGTTCAATATGTTTATAAAAATTCTGTACACTGCTAGACGACACTTTGGGGCACTTAACTCTTCAGCTCTGGCCTACCAGCCAGTTAGTGTCACTCGGTGGTGCGTCGCGTCGTATTCAGCCATGCGAGCTGCGAGGACGCAACGACCAATTGCCAGTGCGCCCAACGGCTGTGGCTTTGGGGTAAACACCGTTTAGGATCGCCTACCCAGTTATTAAAAGAGTTACCTCTTGTAATAATGGAGTAGGGCGGTCTCTTGAGTTGCGTAATCCTTGTCGGCAAGAAGGTGCAAGTTCTGTTCTTGTCGACCCGCACTACGCACTCTTGGTCTGATGTAGTTGGTGCGGCCCGGTGTAGTTGGTGTAGTTGAGACTGTGGCAGTCAAAGTGGGCACAAGGAACTCGTGGACACGAGGTTCACGTCAAATCGTACAATATAAAAAAACCTAATTTTAATCAAACTATAGTAATTACATATATTTTTACTATCATCATTTTGTAGAAAGTATTTATTTTACTTTAAAAGTAGTAATAATATTTTTTCTGGTTGTATTGTATAGGCCTATATAAAATATTTTTCTTTGATAACTCTGTAATATATGTTCGGGGTACTCCACTCTAAATATAATTGCTCAATATTTTTTTTGCAAATTATTTCAAAATTATGTATAAATTTAACTTTGTATGTTTTACAATTTTTTTATAAAGATAAAATTTTTATAATGCTGTAAACTGTAAGTCAGAAATAATATAAGATGCAGCTTTTCTTTACATTATTTGTGATTACTTATTTGTAATTTTTAGTTACAATTAATAATAATGGAATCTGATAACAAAGGTATTAAGTAAAGGACGATGCATTGTATTGACCGATATCTTTTGTTTTAAGTGCAAACCATAATAACACAGAGTGGTTTTAATGTGTAATTGTATAAGAGCTGATGTGTGTGTGTTCGTGGATACCGGCTGGGTGAATGTGTGTGTTTAAATTGTGATGGCGTTGTTTACCTTAGCATTGGCGGAGTAGCGGCGTGCGCCAAGTAGGAATTCGCTGATAGTCGTCATTGTACGAGACCTACGATGCGAAATGCAGTGTCGCGTGGCACTTAGGGTTTCGTCACCGCTGAATCGAATTCTCCGTCAGGCTCCAGCTATATCCCGTGTTCACGGCTGTGCTATCAACTCATAAAAAACAGTTAATTAGAACAATGTCATCCTAAAATGATAAAATACTTGTGGCCACATTTCATAGATAAAATAGGGCCCTAAACATTATAAATGGCATAACTGTTTTAAATAAAAAAAAAATTTCATAGAGTGCATTTAAATGAAGAAATTTTCTTTTATAATTATTTCTGCCCTCATTTATCTGTAACTGAAATAATACTGAACCAGAATTTACTAAAGAATTTCTTAAAATTCGAAAGTATTGTTAAAATATTTTCAGCTCAGACCTAAACGACGGGGGATTTATGCCCTCTGAGCACTCGCTGTTACATTCTTTTTCTTTATTACTTTCATACGAGAGGTTTTCATGGTTGGGGAGGGGGAGCGTTTAGTCTCTAAATCATAAAATAATAACTCTACATTTCAATTCATTAACTTATACTTAAGGAGGTCTAAACAATAAAACAATGTAACGATAATCGTCTAAATAATAAATTCCTGTTTTATTGCCTAAGGCTTAGTATAACACATTCGGTTCGATTTACTACCTAGCTCACAGCTTCAATTATTTAATTACAAACAGTATAATTTAACTGGCTGCACATTACATCATTTAAACAGATTATTACAACTAAGTCTGAGTACAACTAAACCTGAGTACAATTAAACCTGAAAGCCAGTGCTAGATAAACGTGCATAACATTGTATAAACACCATAACTTGCGCAGGTCGTTTACTTTAAGGGGTCGTACATTACATCAAACTTTATCAGCTACTACATTACGATTTACTCGTCTCTCCCTGACATCCCTTACTTCTCTCGCACATCGAGAAGGGGTCAACACCTCCGATGGCTGGTCTCACCTCACTACTCTCCATTCTCTGCACTTCACTCCAGCCATTTCGTGCTCCCGCACCGATCTGCATGTTTTCCCGCGGTGCACAAGTCAACTACGCAATTAATCAACCACGCCCTAGGCAGGGCCCGAAGCCCGTCTAGGCTCAACCTGCGATCTTCGCGAAAACTCAAATCGATCTCTTATCCAGCACCAAATGCGACCGTTCTGCTTGGTGTCTGGTCAATGACTCTCCTCGACCTGGTACTGACTCGTCCCCTCGCGTCCCGTGTGCACAATACTGCAGAGTTGCGATATTTTGGCAGCTGAACCCCCCGGGTCCGGCCGGTACCCTGGGCACATTCATTTCACAATAGGCTGGGCGACATCACGCCAGCGAAACTGCAACATTCTCGGAAGTTAAATACTGAAATCCCGGGTGGACAGTGACCTCCACGAACAAATAGTTTTTTCTACTTATGATATAAATGATAATAACTAGGAAAGTACGTATTTAACCAAACATTTAGTTAGTACAACTGTTCATTTCTTATTCTGTAAAATATTGCCACAGGCTGTTCACGGTAAAGTGAGCATTTTTGAAGCCCTGGTTATATTTTTCTTTCAGCCAATTTATATCCTCCCGCCACTTGGTAATATAAATACTGTTACATGAGTAATAAACACAGTGTATACATTTCACCATACTCAAAACCAAAAGTCCAAGGCTACAATGAAATCTATTTATTGGTTATTGTGTCCTATGAGACTGCCTCAAAAAGTGCTCACTTTAATGCTTTAACGTTAACGGCCTATAGTCCCCCACAGTCAATGGGCTTAGTTCATGAAATTAATTAAATTAATGAGTTAATAATATTTTCCAAATTTATTTACAAACACTGCAAAGAAAATACTCTCGACTTAATTTCTCACAATAAATGGCTATCACTTGCTATTTGATATTAATATTTACATACTCGTCCATTACCTCACAGGAATTAATGCTCTCAAGTATCTAAAATCAGTCAAAATAAACAGCGTATAAAAACTTATTGAATTATTTTATTAATTATATATCCATATTTGCCAGTTCCAATATTTACGATAAAGTATGTGTCACATGTTCACGCAGTTCCGCCTTATTTTAGTGCACATTGCACGAGACTGTAATGTTCTCGGGCGCTCCGAGCACCCCCGTCTACAGTAGCCTTCTACTCGTAGAGTACCACGCCCTTTCGTCCGTCCACACCACACACTCTGGTATTTCGTCATCAAGCACCCTCCATCATCGTCCGTCCTCTCTGATGATGTCCCTCGTTGCACCTTCTTCGCCCGATTGACGCACTTCATCCCGATGGCTACCACAAAACCGGTCGATCCTTCAGCTATGGCGGTATTTATAGACGGCGCCGGCCCTGTTCAAAAACCTTCTTCACATGCCACGACGCGCCGAAGAAAATGATTACCAGAACATTCTTGCTCATTCTCTCAAATCATCGATTTCTCTGGCACAGGGGAGGAGGGGCTGTAACACAGCCAAGTCGGCTGTCAATCAATTACCTGGCCGCCGGGTGACGTAATGGTGAGTTGGTCTGCCCAGGGGGGAGGTGGGTAGCTCCCCACAGTGCCAGCACTGCGCGTAACCAAGTAACACGACGTTAAAGCCCAGTGCGGGAGTCCATGAGTAAGAATGTTTATAAATAATATTTTTTTTTTTAACTATTTGTGTCACAAATTTGCTTGTAACAAATTTGTTACATGCCCATTTCCATTACCCACTTTGTATCTAATTTGAAAACTGCAAGTTTTACAACACTTTATCGATATAAAATAATTAAGTTAAAATCTATACGGCACAAATACAATTTCTTGAGCTGAACACTAAACTGTGACACATGGATGGTTAAATTGGATGTAAAAATCTACATGAAACAATACAAAATGTTTGCAAAATTTTCTAGAAAGCTTAATGATGAAGCGAAAAATATGCCTGCATTTGAACGAAATATAACATTTTTTTAAAACATATATTCTCAATCTTTTAATATGATATATTTTATTTTCATACAAAAATTAAATGTAGTGAAGAAGATTCAATAATGAAACATTAACGATGTGCTTGGAGTAAGAATTTTGTTACTCCCAGAATCCCCTAATATTCACTGTACAATAAACTATATAGAGTTTGTTAACATACACTGTTTTTGTAAAGTTTAGAAAGTTTAAAAGTGTGATCAGCGTTTTAATTCTTCTCTGCACTAAGTATTGAAGTGCCCAACACGGTTCGGACTGACAAATTATATTTCATATATGGAGTTTTTTTTATGGCACGTTTTTAGTTCAGAATTTTGTCGGCAGGTCCGTGTACGATCATGTACAGCCATATATATATATATATATATATATATATATATATATATATACAGGATGAGTATAAATATATTTATATACAGGATGAGTATAAATAAATAAATATATATAAGATGATTTTAAACAAATAAATATATTTATATATACAGGTTAAGTATAAAAGGATCCGGGCTTCTTGGGAGCCAATGATAAAGAGGCTGGTCACCAGATGCTTCTAGACCAATCCAGCGTTGCGGCAACGTNTATAAATATATTTATATACAGGATGAGTATAAATAAATAAATATATATAAGATGATTTTAAACAAATAAATATATTTATATATACAGGTTAAGTATAAAAGGATCCGGGCTTCTTGGGAGCCAATGATAAAGAGGCTGGTCACCAGATGCTTCTAGACCAATCCAGCGTTGCGGCAACGTCTCGTTCAGGTATCCGCGAACAGCTAGGTGCCAATGGGGTGGTGCACCATCCTGCTGGAAAATGAAGTCCCCCGCCGCCTCTTCTAATTGAGGAAACAACCACTCTGTAAGCATGTCCAAATAAGGGATTCCAGTAACAGTGGGCTCGTGAAAAATAAAGGGCCGAAAACAGTGTCTTTGGATACAGCGCAAAACACGTTCACTTTGAGGGAAGCGCGCTCGTGTTCAGTGGTTTTATGTGGAGGCTTCTGACCCCATATCCGCACGTTGTGCCGGTTCCCCGTACGACTTGTATGGAATGTCACTTCATCGCTAAAAACCAACTTAGACATAAAGGCATCATCCACCTCGTTCTGGGCAAGAACGAAAGCGTAGAAATCACGTCTGAGTTCTTCATCCCTTCCGGTAAGAGCCTGTACAAGCGGTTTGTACAGCAATCGCTTTCGAAACACTGTCCATGCCGTCGATTGAGGGATTTGCATATCCCGGCTAGCTTGTTGAGTTGATTTTCTCGGACTGCGAACGAACGCTTGTTGAATCCGTTGCACATTCTTCGGACATACGCGGCCACCGAACTTTTGCCTTTGCAAATGCACTCTGTGTCACGGAACTGACGAAACCAACGTACGATACACCACCTATCGGGAGGGCGACGTCCGTGTTTGCGACGGAATTCACGTTGAACGGTCGTAACCGATTCACATTTAGCAAACTGAATAACACAGAACGCCTTCTGTTGTTCCGTCACCATCGTGATGCGGACAACACACAACACACGCTCATAGTGCGACGACAGACGCTCCTAGTGTCATCTCTCGGCACATAAAGGAAACATCAGACCGTCCCCTTCACATTCACGTGTTGAATGTGAGCTCGCTATCCCCTCACCACCTCAAACCGAGAGTTACGAACGCCATCCAAACCGTAACACAGGACATGCTGACAAGAGCGTGGAACGAGTTTGATTATCGCGTGGATGTCGTTCGGATCTCTCATGGTGGTCACATTGAACATTTATGAATGTATGGTAAACAAACTTCACGGTTCCACCGTTCATTTGATTGGTCAATCAAGGTTGTAGGTCGTTTGGTTTTGATATTATAGACCTTCAAATTTGGGGTATTCTTTTATACTCACATTGTATATAGTAACCATAGAACTGCATTAGCCAGCTCTATAAAATTTTTTGTATTCCCAAGAATTACTCTTAATTTTTAACTCTTTTTTTCACTGTTTTCAAATTAATCTTGCAGCCTTAATTGATTCTGGAGTGGTGAAACTGTGACATTACTCTAAACATGACAGTGTAAAAATGTATAACTATTAAGTTTTAGGATTTTTCTAATTTTATCTCATTAATTTCATTACCTGTTTTACTACACTTTTCTCTGCTACTAATTTCAAATTCAAATAGAAATAAGTGTGAATTATAAAAGTTATTCTTAACTGTATAGCTTAATAGTACATTTTAATGGAAACTGCATTTAATATCACCCCATTGCATTAATAAAAAAATGTACATGTGAGCCATTTTGCTCATCAGTTCACCGGGTCTTGAATTGTGCTTCACAGCAGCAGGCTAAGGGTTCCATACTTCGTCACCACCCACATTATCCAATGCACCATGTATAAGTCTTCAGCGCAAGTCCAATGCACTGTAAATTAGCTGACAATGCTTCCATATTTCTTCCACCGATTTCGTAGCTCATACAGCAGCAGTGACTTTCGAGATAGCATCTTACAAAATATTAAGTTGTCTAAAATTAGTTTATTATAAATAATGACACACATATATGTGACTAATTCACCAAATGAATTGTAATTTTCAAAATGTCTGGAATGAAAATAATATTGTTAAGATAAAAAATTTTGAAACAGAAATTCCACATAAATAAATTAGGTATATGTATAAAGTTGTAAAATCTTGAAAAACAGTTTTTAAATGCGCCTTTTAAAATTTCATCTTACAATATCCAGCCACTTAAAGTATAAATTGAGAATTTTACTGTATTGTATTTAACTTTTGGTTGATAATACCTCATTTCAATCCTTTTACATGTTATCAAACATGATTTAAAATTTTATTTAGCTTTATTTTAAACATGATTTTTTTACAGAAGCAAACGTTTCTTTGCTTCTGATATACTAAATATGAAATATTTGATAACATATTGTCATATAGGTAGGTTACTTCAAGGGGTCGTAAGAGGTAGCCTGCAACTATGCAACCCTCTTCACATTTACCACTTTTTGGCTTTGTAATACCACTTTAAAATGTTGAGTCCCATACAGAACTTTCTGTGGTTATGCTGGATAATACATAATCACTAACATTGACGTTAGTTAATGACAATTAAATATATTTCTAACCTTTCTTATATCACATAATACTAAGAAGAGGTGGTTTTAATTTAATTCACTGTCTCGCCGAAAGAACTATTAATGATATATCAAAAATAGGATATCTTTTTAATTATAGAACAACTAATACATCTTCAAAACGAATTTTCAATAAAGCCCGAAACATTCGATGGAATGTTAAAAAAAAATTAACTAATTACATAAAAAGAATGACGACAGCAATGAATATTTACTTGACAGTGGCCAAGTTGTTACTATCACAAAGTGTTAGTAGTTCAAAACGAAACGAATTTATCTTTACTTTTAACATAAATTAAATTGAGAGCTGTTGAATTCAAAGATATTAATGTCTAATTCGTATCGCAAATACCGAATCTTAAATTAATGGCCGGGGATAGTAGAGGTTCATTCCTAACCTAACGTGAACAAACCAGACTTTAACAAAACTTATAATGAAATCATAAACTGTAACATTTACCTGTATTTATGTACTACACCCGCCAGGCAATCTTCCTACTCCTATAGCAAGAATCTGCCATAACTAAATAGGGGCTTGACTCAAAATGGACCGAACCAACATTAAATTGCTTCCTTAGCAGACATGATGCCCCAGGCAGGGCAGGTACCCCACCCCAGGACATGGCGAGCTCACTCGCCACAGGGTCCTCGATGTCTCCTCTCTGGCAGCTAACTCGGAACTCCCCGATCGACACAGAAACGCGGGTTTTTCAATGCCGCGGGCACACGCTGACAGGCTCAGTGGAATGTGAATTTATCAACTCACAGCGCTGCCGTCGCTGGAATCCAAAACATTTCCGCAAAAGGGAAGCGGAGTAACCGAGTGGAAACTGGCCAGTTATCACAACACAAAGTCCGATTTATGTGTGTAATCGGGAGACCTGAGTGGATACCTGTCAGCAGTTCGCCCCTCGTGATAAATCACACAAACCTCCCTTCTCACTCGGCATGAAGAAAACATTTATTAAAATACATACTCAATACTATTGCCAAAAATTTAAACCGCGACCATGTAGTGGGAAAAATCACATAATAAATGCATAATAACAATTCTGGGGAATTGTTTTAATTGTAAAAACATACTATTCTAAATCAGAAATTGATTTAATACCAAGCGATATTCATCTTCTAGCAGATTTAAGACATGTTTTAAACCTGTTCAGCATGTCTTTATATTTAAGATTTATTTTTAAATAGTTATATTAATTCGTAAGATTTGCATAAGCATAATAGAATTATGTCTATTAATATGAAAATAAATCAAATATAGTGGATTTTAATATGAATGTAAGAATTATGTTTGCTAATTTAATAATAAAAAATACATTACATTAAAAAATGGCTGTCCTACGGTTTGCATAGTCTATTAACATAAGACAACTATTATGTTTAATGAAAAAGTACACGAACTCACAAATGAAACATATTTTCATTGAGAGATTAGGAAGCTATAATTTCATAAATTAGCATTTTTTGTAAGAGTTTTTTTTTTTTTGCAATTATAAATATTTTAAAAACCTGAAAGTAAAGTTGCACTTTAATTACTTTTAGAATATGCTATTTATTATGCTATTTTTTGACATTTTGTAGAGGTTTTTTTTTGTAATTATACATATTTTAAAAACCTGAAAGTAAATTTTAGCTTTAATTATTTTTAGAATAAGTTATTTATTATGCAATTTTTTTACATTTACTAGTTCATATAATGTTTGAGTATGATAAAATAAGAATGCAAGGGGTTGAAAAATTATTGTTTCTCATTTTATAATTACCACTGAATTTGATTTTAAAAAAAAATTGTAATTTAGTCCATTTCTATTGCATTCAGATTTAAGAGTTTTAATAACAGACGTAATTCATTAAGTACCAAATTACAATGTACGCAAATATTCCCTTTTATAATATAACTTTGTAAACAAGTGTAATAATGTTCGCTTAAATTCTTAAAATGTTTTATTACATAAATTCCACACAAACATGTTGATACAACTGATTCCAGATGTCTTATTTTTTGCTTCCTTTATTTGGGAGGGGAAAATTTTGACAAGCGAACATACAGCTACAGTTATATTGGATATATGCGATTTATGTGATATTGCGTCTTGCCTACTAATCTGCGAATTATGTGGCCTTTGCACTGCCTCGTGTTCGGCGAGCACGTCATACTTGATGTCACATTTGGGGTGTTTGTCAAACAGTGGTCTGCGGAAAATCCTTGCTTGGTGTTTGTTAAGCATGTTTGGGGCAATACGTCTTGAGGCGATCCTCGTCGCCCATGTACGCGGAGATCAAAGAGGCTGACCCAGCAACTGGTATTTAGAGTGGGAAAGGACGGGCAGTGGAAAGAGCTGCCCGCGCATGCATCGTCTCGAAGTACCCACAGGCATGTGACATTACTTTGCCCGTACAAGCACGGATCAGTGAAAAGACCGCTTAAAACTTGTAATGTACCATATCAAACATTTTATGAGGCGCACATACTTATAAATGTTTTGTTAATCGGTTGCTAATTGACAAAATTGTTCAAAATGGTATATAGAAGCACACATGTACGTTTTCTGAAATTTTTTTCTATTATTAGGTTTGGATGCGAAAAGGCGTCTCTTTTAGAATGTCTTCGGAATATTGGAGCTGAGGCTTTAATGATACAAGCTTTGGAGGATAAATCGTGGGGACCTGTCGTCGACAGAGACTTTGCCAATGTCAGTCAGTCTTTTCTTCCCAAGGAGCCATTGGAAATAATATCGGAAGGTATTTTCAATAAGGTATGTGCTAGATTTAATCCCCTAAAGCTGTAGTATTGTCGACCAATATTTTAATATTGCATTTTATTCACATATGTAAATCTATAATCCATTTAAGGAAATCTATCTTGTGTAATGATTTTTAAAACAAATACTGAAAAATCCGAACACATTTCTTTTTCGGCATTCTGTAGGTTTTATGTATATCTAAAGTTTATTTTTAAAAAAGTGCAGTAAATAATACTGTAATAATTTTAGATAACACACTCCATTAATATATTTCTAGTATACATTCAAATATTTGTAATCAATCATTGACCACTTCAACACAGTAAACCCAAACACAAGATGGCAGGAGATGAGAGGTTAGCAGTTCGTTTAATGACCTGAGTTTTGGAACCTTTATAGCGATGTCTGTACACGAGTTTCTGATTCAGTAGGTGCTCACACGACCTGATATATAAAATAATATGAATTAAGGTTCCAGTATCTTAATGTTTTCTAATTATCTGGGCCACTGCTTCTTCTAACAGGGTACGTTGCTTTACTCGGTGTGCTTCAATGTTTTAGTATAAAAGATGTGTGGTAAAAGGTATTTGTCAAGATATGCAAGGCATATTCACAGTAAATAATTTAGGTGAAATTCCCATACATGTAAGGGAAGCTAGGCACCATTACATATAACAAAAAAAATTTCCCCTTTAATGTAGAGGAAATTTTGACTAGAGTTTCTCCAGGTGGAAAGTGGGTAGGTGGGGTTTTTATTGCGGAAATGAATTATCTGGGCCCCAGTTAGCTGTAGAGATCATGAAAGAGCGGGCCGTGGGCCGTACATATATGTGGTCCTCTCCTGAAGATCCCTGTTGATGTGATGATGTCGAAGATGGTGATGGTTCCAGATGCCTAGGTATTGTTGTAGGTATGCAACCAGTCCTACCTAGGGGAGTGTAGGTTCGCTCTCTTACACCACTAAATGCGAGGCCGCTTAGGCCACCTCACAACGCCAATAATTTGTAGTACTTACGCCTTATTTTGACCATACTGATAGTGGAATAATAACGAATATGGTCAGAATGAGTTTTTAGGGTTCGAACACCTTGAAGAGGTCGTGAAGCGACCTGACATGTGAAATGAAACAAAGGAAAACAGTTCCCGATGTATGAGAACAATTCGGGTTTGAGCCCCCACATACACTCGCTTCACTCGTTTCACCTTGATTTGACTGTTAAATCGGGATGAAGGGGTACACGTGGGGTCGCTGTCCTACAGTTACAGGTGATGTCCCGACATGGCCTTCATTTGCCCGATGTTATCTCTACCAGGTATTAATTTGAGAGTGCTCAGCCAGCCTGAACAAGTATGCACCCAAAAGCTGCCTCTTAGGTAGGTGGGACTGCTGCTTGATGCTGGTGGTAGCATGGAAGCTCGACTGGATGCCTTCCTACACGCCATTCCAGTCGGCAGCATTTATGGCAGCTGCCCATCGTTCAGGCGCGACGAACCCAATAGCTCGCATAGAGCAGTGGGACGGATGAATGCTGGGAGTTGGGGAAAAGGCATGCCTCATATCGCCTCCTTCAGTGGAGGCCATTCGTCCGCCGCAGACCAATGCTCCCCTGCTGCGCATCTAGTGGCAGCAGGATTATGGTGGTCACAGCCCTCGCCAGAGCAGCATGGGGATGATCCTCGGGGGTGAAGTTGTGGTGGTGGGGTGAGGCATGTTGCCTCTGCAGGCTGGGCAAGATGCACGCAGTGGATGGTGTAGTCGCTGCTGGTGTAGAAGAGACGGACGAGAAGATCGTAGTAAGCCTCTGTTAATGGTGCTGCAGCTTTACAGCATTTCAGTAAAGGGATTCACCTGGGATTTTATTCTGGGATGTCGGGGGGTAAGCCTGTAAGAACACCTCGGGTGAACATGTCGTAGCGGTGCTATGCATGCAGATTGCAGGCAGCCTTCCATCAGTAGAGCAGGATAACTGTTGTGAAAATCGGTAGTGATTTTTTATTGCATTTTAATTCGGTGATATATTACATCATAGTTATACTGAGAAAAACACAAACATAAACAAAGAAAACAATAGGACACTAATTCGAAGCACTGTACTCATGCCTGAGCAACCAGAGAATCGAAGGTAAACAATTCTACTGCCACATTGTCATGTTAGTTGCCACACAATATTAATAAAAAGCAATTATAACACTAGAAAAACAGTTAGTAATTGCTTAGTCGTGGGTAGAATTAGCACAAACACTGACGAAAAGAATGTAAACATTAGTAAACGAACAAAAACAATGAAAACAATCACCCTAGAACACACTAAATTATGTTAAAAAACAAATTGCGCAATACAAAATTATTAACAAGAGAACACAAACACTGCCAAACATGGATAGACATTGCAAATTTTAAAAATAAATACTCTTTGAGAGTGTAAGAATAAGTTACATAGGCCAATGTGCATACAAGATGTCGGTGCCAAAAAGTGGGTCACTGTTGCTGTGCGTTAAATAAGCTTTGAAGCAGAGAAGAGAGGCGAGAATGTTGAGCAGAGGTGAGGTGGAGTCGATGACGCAACGGTAAACTGTAGTAAATACTTGGCGCAGCTCTGGTGAACCTGAAGTCACATGCAGACTTCCTGATGGTGATGATTGATGAGGCGCCTGCAGGAAAGGAGGGGCATGACCCTACTTCTCTTGTGCGAAGCATGGTGATAACACGAGGTGGGGAGTGAGCAGCTGTTCCTACTGGTCCTCCCTCGCACACCACAGGGGGGTGGGGTGAAGATGAATGGTCCGTCGACATGCCCCCGCCACACGGCTGCTGTGGTGGAGAAGACTCGTGCAGGAGAGGCGAGAGAGTCTGGTGGGTGTCGCTGTGATAACACAAGGCCACTACGGTAAAACTGAGACACAAATTACTTGGTTACACCTTGGGTGAACTGGATCACATTGCATGTTTCCCGCTGCATTTCCGTGGCCAGAATGATTTAAATGAGCCATAGGTGTTGCGGTGCATGAAGGTACCGACCAGGTGCGGTGCTTGGACATTAACGAGGCCATGATGTAAGAAAAAAGAAAGTAGATGTTCACACAGATATCAGAGATGCACTCAAATGCGCGCGGTATTCCACTGGCCATGCCGCGAAACATTCGTGGATGTAACTGCATGTTTGTCTGAGACACTGTCCTTTGTCGCGCGTATGTTTTTCACATACACAAGTGCAGCTAGTAGCATGCAACTTTACAAATGGTCGAGGTAGGGACAGTAAGCACAGTGCATTCACAGTCATCACTCTACTTACCTATGAAGCACAGGCTGCTTGCAGCTGGGATGGTGAGCAAATTGGCATCGGTAGTGCCCGCGAGCAGCAATTTGTTGCTTGTGTTGTTCATTACTGCTGACATGAGCTCGCTTGGTTGGCGACACAGACACAACCCACGTAGCTCGCTTGCAGGGCAGCTGATAGCAGCGAGAGTGATGTGTCCCAGTCTGTCTGACGTTCTGAGGCAGGTGGCAGACATATGTTGCGTCAGTTTCCGAGACGGGTGTAGTGCAGGGCGTCGGGACGTGCGGGGGCGGCATCTGCACGATGGCAGCTACTACGAGCACCTGTCACTCTATAAGCAGAGATGCCACTCACTGTGAAAACAGCTGCCACCGGCAGTGTTGGTAGCACTGTCTCCAAGCATGTCAAGGGTGCTGGGGGGGGGGGGCAGCATCTCGGCACAGGGCATCGGGACGTCAGTGTCCGCAACCACCAGCAAATGGAGTGGCTCAGCAGGTTTGGTTTTGCCTGATGTCACAGCAACGCGTAAGCAGGCAACGCATAAGCAGGATGTCAGATGTCGGAGTAGGTGGTGTGATTTTTGCCTCATCTGTATGTGGAGGTAGCATCGTGGTGTGCGAGAACTTGTGTTCTGCTGCACAATACTGTGTTCAATTTGTGCTCTGTCCCTGGCAAAACACCAATCACATTGGTACAAATTCGTGGCCCCTTCGCATGTCGCACACTCTTTAGATGACATATTGTTTCTCGGCCACATCAGCAGGCATCCCATACAGTGCACAGTGACTGTACTGTGGCTGACATGCTTGCGCATGTCACACTTGGCCGGCGGTGGGTATACGGGAGGCGGTACGAAGGTGGTCGGCAGAGTATATCCTGTCTGCTGTACGAAAAGAGACGATGGTGACGAGAAATATGCTGTAAAAATAGAGGGCTATGAGGAGACAGGTACCCTGAAAATATAAGGAGGCGATGAAGCAGGTGTGTTTAAAGTAGAGGTCGATTTAGAGACAGGCACCATGTAAACAGAAGGTGGTGTATATCCAAAAGTTTGTACTGTTGGAGTTGGGCAACAACATTGTTTGTTGTTAAGTGTAAAAAATCCCACACACTTGAGTTCATTACACTGTTTGCACTGTACAGTCTTGCAGTCGAAAAATAATCCCATTTCCACTTAATTGAATATTACTGCAGTTGATACCGATGTGGTCACATGATGCGGCTGTCAGTTGTTGACCAGGGTTAACGAACCTCAGTGGCATGCAGCTGTGTCCCCTGCGAACAGGTGGGAAGGGCAACCGGCAAGAACAGGTGTATGGGTGTGCACAGGCGCACATGCTGCCATCTACTGATCTAAAATCTGCCCTAGCTGGAGAGGTGGTGGATAGGTGGTGTCGCAGCACACTTGATACTTTTCCATGGCATTTTGTTGAGGAGATAGTAAACTGGCTGCATGGTGACATCACAGAGTGGCTGGTGCTATATTGTCACGCTGTCTTGCTCGGCAATATAGAATGTTCTAATGATGAAACACTGGCCCACTGCTTTGGAACAGAAAAAAATTAAGTTCAGGAAATTGCTATAAATAATGGAATTTTGGCTAGGTTGGCAGAAAAATAAGGATTTTGATGTAGAGAAATTCGAAAGGTAGGGCATATGAGAATTAAAAGTGTTGCACTGCAACAATAGGAGATAGGTTAAACCTGGGTTTTCAGGTATAAAACTGGTAATTTAGCCACACAGAAGGGCAAACCATTTTTAGGGCCACGAAAAAGTGACATGGGAATTTGTTAGGCTGTCAGGCCTTTTCGAAGGATGTTTGCCACATGTAAAGGCGATGCTTGCCGGCAAGAAAATGAGCAGGAATGATTAGGATTTTAGCCACATGTTTGGGCACGCCATTTTCACTAAAGTTGCTCCAGGTGGAAAGGAGGTAGGTGGGGTTTTTATTGCAGAAATGACTGATCTGTGCGCTGGTTAGCTGTAGAGAGCAGTGGGCCGTTCACCCATGTGACCTTCTCCTGAAGATCCCTGTTGATGTGATGACGTCGAAGATGGTGATGGCTACCGATGAATTTTTGTAGGTATGCAACCGGTCCTACCTAGGAGGATGTAGGCCTCCTCTCTTATGCCACTAAATTCGAGGTCGTTCCACCTCACAATGCCCATAATTTGCAGTACTTACATATTATGTCGACCATACTTACAGTGTAGTAATAGTAATAATAACGAATAAGGTCAGAATGAGTTGTTAGGGTTCGAACACTTTTAAGAGATTGTGAAGCGACCTAACATGTGAAATGAAACAAAGGCGAGTAGTCACGATATTTACTCACATGATGATACAGACACTTATGCAACAGTGCACACTTGAGGGCTTTGGCCACCCGACGCAGTAAACAGGCGCAGATCACGAAATAAATGAAGGAGAGTTAAGCCCCTGGGCGCGGTGAGCCAGCAGGGAGGTGAAGTGATTTCTCCAAGGGACAGAAAAGTAAAAAGGGTTCCAAATTACTTAAACTATTAATGCTAAGGTGACATATAACATAAAAAGGCGAAGTGCCCGGGAGTGGTGCAGCAGTATTCCCTTCTCTTACGCGCCCGTGATTCTGACTGATCGTCATGGTGGCGGGCTGCTCGAAGGTCAGAGCACCCTGGCACCAAAATTTCCGAAAAGCAAGCAACACAATATTTAAAGCAAACCACAACACAGCAAATTTAAAAGTTACCCTAGAATCCATAAGTCACTCAAAAGTATAATTATATAACACATTAAACATAAGAAAATTATAGTGGTTTGCAATTACCCTACAGAAACGTGTCATGGTAATAAAATTAATAGAAATTTCAGATTTTCTCGTGACTGCTATTTACAGGAACACTTACGACGTAAGAGAAGGATTAAACATAAAACTATATAAATTACAAAGTGAAATGTGGTACAAGAACTCTGACGTCACTGGGCCAGTCATGTTAGCAAATTGGAGATGGGGTGCAGGTAGTTTATGCAAATGCACAATAAGTATCTGTTTATTGCTTACCCCTAGTTAAATGGTCACACTCCTAAAGGTAGTATATGAGAACAATTGGGGTTTGAGCCCCCACACACACTCACTTCACTCGTTTCACCTTGCTTTGACTGTTATATCGGGATGAAGGGACACACATGGAGTCGCTGGCCTGCAGTTGCCGGCGATGCTCCGACGTGGCCTTCATTTGTCCGACGTTTTCTCTACCAGGTTTTAATTTGGGAGTGCTCAGCCAGCCTGAACGAGTACGCACCCAAAAGTTACCTCTTGGGGGCATGAAGGCGGGACGTCTACTTGATGCAGGTGGTAGCATGGTGGCCTGTCTGGACGCCTTCCTACACACTGTTCCAGTCGTCAACGATTATGACAGGCGCCCGCGGTTCAGGCGCGGTGACTCTGATAGGTCGCGCAGGGACGGCAAGACGAACGAACGCTGGGAGCTGGAAATGCAGCACATGTCAATTTACATTACAAATAGATTATTATTCTCTAATCATATGGAACAGTACTTGACAAAAGGGTTTGAAAATCTTATACGTGTAAGGGAATATTAAGTATGTTGTATAATAAAGATATATTTTAAGATACTGGGGAGGTAGTAGTTCCGTTTATTTCATTATTTACTATGTCCGCAGACGAATAGTTACCGAAACCACAGTTATAAAATCCTCGGCATTTGCAGGTGAGTGGGCACGAACCACAGTCTTTTATCCCAAGGGGGCTGGTTCGCTACCCATTACACCATGGCAACAACATAGCTGTGTTAATGATAATTAGAGTAATGAAGGAATTCATCCTGAAAAATAATAATAGTTATTATTTAAGTTACCAGAAAAATTTTTAGTTGAAATAACTCTACAAGTTTCCCATAAAATATATTTTTATTATCTTGAACCTTCCTGCCATTCTGAGAGCAACTTTAAAAATTAGTTATTCCTGGAAGTCTTAGTAATTATTTTGTGTAACAGATTTCTCAAATAAATTTGTGTGATAGAAAGCAAAGTTTGTGTAGAATTGCTTTAGTGGCTTTATTCGTTCTTTTAATAATTCACATGACATAAAAATTGTGAAGGGAAAGTATATTGAGATTCGAACACGGGAACAAAAAGCTATCCGTTTTTCACATTCTCTTAAAAATTTTCTTCTTTCCTTATTTTCCCCACAAAAATTCTATTTGTAAATATTTGAAAATATTATTGGTTTTTACAAGTTTTCTACCTTCAAAATTAATTTGTATTGCTTAGGTTTATGCTTGCCCTAACGAATTTAAGTCCTACAAGCTGTCGAACATGGCGTCTGGTTTTGTTTCTTTCTCCCACCGATCTTTTAAGACAATGCTAAGGAGATACACATGTCGTGAGGAAATTTTCTCATCCATGTATGGAATTTACCACTGCCATGTAAGTGAAGAATTCAACTCCAGAGTGTGGTAACTCTATGTTACACATAAAGAAAAATATGTTTCCCTAACAAGTGTGCGAATTGTCAGGAAATTTTCCCAATATTTTTTACAGTGGTAATATTGCCATATCGGAAATCTTTCGCTAGATAGATGGATGCTTCACCATGTGTTTCGCGAAGTGATTCGAGACGGCGAGTTCGTACAATAGATACATGGTTCATGACAAGTTTTTCGAAGTTCTTCGTGAAGAGGAGACGAGACGCTGGCCATCGAGGATGTTAGCAACTGTACCATCAGTTAGGGTCCGATCAGAAAATGCGACATCATCGGTCGTGGGCATGCTTATGGGCACGCGACTTGATGGCGTGTTCCACCGCATCCAGTTGTCTGGTTTGAGACTTCACAAGGCAAATATCATGTCAGACAGCATCGGTAGTGTGCCATATGACAGCATACCTATAGAGACCTCAAACTGTCGATTCACAACAGGGCCTGTAATGTTGTTCACGATGTGCTTCGTTATATGTTAGAGAACTAGTGAAGTGCTTTGCGCCTGAGCCTACTATGCCTACTATTATGGAATTATTATTCAATGCTTGTGTAAATGGTTTTTTGATATTTTAAAACATATTGTGATTGCAGGTGGGACCTGAACCGCACTTTACTATTGGGAAGTTCTTTAAACAAAATGGTCTCTTGGACCTTTCGGAAGTGCCAAATGACTTGTTACACCGTACATAGCATTACTAGAACTATTAAATGATTGTCTTTGCTGAGTAGCCTACAGCCTGCAGGGCATGAAGTTATTCGCGACATGCTTCGTAACGTGTTTTGTAGCTCATGTCTTGGTTCTCGACATGCCCAATTACATGTTTTGAGACATTTTTCGTAGATTGTGTTTTGTTTCATGACATTGCTCGCGATATGCTTTGAATCAATTTTCACAGCTGGGGCCTTGCTTCGCGGTTTTATTTGCGATGTGAGATGTGTTTCGATAAGTTATTCACAAGTGTTGCTTTACATGATGCTGGCTCGCGTCATGCTTCGCAGCATGGCTTGTAATGGATGTGGTGTTTCACGAAATGCTTCAAGATTTTATTTGATAATTGTTTCGCAAATATATTCGTGAAGAGCTTCGTAAAGAGATTCATACAGAGCTTCGCAATGAGTTTCGTGTTATGCGACATGTTTCGAGATTGGTCAACGTTGTTAGTACAGCCAGTCGGTATGATTGTTTTGGATGGTTGGTATGTTCGGTTGGTCTTGTTGGCTAATATGTTGGATTGGTTTTATCAGCTGGTATGGCCATTTAGTCTGGTAGGTCTTGTAAATTTCTTAGCCACTTGGTAGTTATCTGTTGGTATGGCCAGTCGCCCCTGTTGGTTGGTTCAACCAGCTGCTTCGGTCGGCTGATATAGTTTGTTATATGTGGCGAGCTGGTATGGTTGTTTGGTATGACCAACTGATATTATCAGTTTGTATGATCAGCTGGTATAGGTAGTTTCGTATCGTCATTTAATGATCAGTCTGTATAGCTGGTCGGTCTGTTGGCCTGGTCGCCTAGTATATTCGTTCGGTATGACTGACTAGCAGGATCTGATTGTATGGCCAGTCGGGGTGGGTGATTTATCTGGTGGGTATGACCAGATGGTATGGTTGTCTGGTGTTGATGGTTGTTATACTGATTTACTGGTATGGTCGTTCGGTATGGTCGGTTCTTATGGTTGGCTGGTATTGTTGGTTTGTATGGTTCGCTCAAATGGTCTGTTCGTATGGTTGGTTGGCCTGTCCAGCTGGTACAATCGTTTGGTATGGCCAGCTGGTGTGATAGTTAAGTATCGTCAGTCTGTATGGCTGGTCGATCTGGTCGGTCGGTTAGCCTGATCAATTGGTATGTACTTTTGGTTTGATTTGCTGGTATGGTTAGACTGCATTGTCTGTCGATTACGGTGATTGGTCTGATCGGTGTGGTCGGTAGGTATATTGTTGTCTGGTCTTCATGGAGACCGTTAGGCCGGAGTTGTCGTTTGGTATGAGCGGTTTGTATGGTTCGCAGGTATGGATGGTTCGTAAGGTTGGCTGGTAGGTCGGTATTGTATGTTCATATGGCCAGTTGGTATGTGTGACAAATGTATTAACTGTGTTAAACTAAATATGCCACTAAAATTGCTTCTCACCGAATGCAATATATTAGTATCTGATGTGTTTAATATGATCTGAGTTTGGTGTCTCGATCGTCAATGGTTCAAAAATTGTGACCACTTATATAATTAAGAAAGACTGTGCTATATCGGGCTGATTGGGTACATTTCAAGTTTCAATAGCCTACCTTTTACACTCTATAAATTATAACCAAATATGCCTATAAGTAGTGTACGTATGCCGAAGCTGGCGCAATGTATTTTAAATGGGAGTGTGCGACTGCGGCTGCGGTTGAGAGCCACCTACTTCGGTTGGACTCGAGATTGCTGGCCTCCCCAAAGGAGCTCAGCGGTTATATCCAATATCCCTTCAAGCATATATGTATGTTTCTGGTGGACATATTACTTTTTATAGCCATAAGGTATGTCAAATCGAATATCTGAATTTATTATTCTCTCTTAAAAATTATTTTTTCATCGGACTGAGCACCTACGCATAAAATGTATATTGTGTATTTTTTTTTTTGCTAACTATAATATTATCAAATTTATTATATCAATATTTAAAAAACCTATTGTAACATGCAGGTAAATGTTTTTAACAAATTAAAAATTAAGCANGCCATAAGGTATGTCAAATCGAATATCTGAATTTATTATTCTCTCTTAAAAATTATTTTTTCATCGGACTGAGCACCTACGCATAAAATGTATATTGTGTATTTTTTTTGCTAACTATAATATTATTAAATTTATTATATCAATATTTAAAAAACCTATTGTAACATGCAGGTAAATGTTTTTAACAAATTAAAAATTAAGCATTTTTTCAAACTCCTGTGTTCATTGACTTTTGCGAAATCATGCAGAAATACGCCTTCCTCTCTCTCTTTTCCCCCTCTCTCTCTTCCCTCTCTTTCTTTCCCACTCTCGTGTCCTTTCACTCTTTCCCTTTCTCTTTCTTTCAGCTTCTCCGTTCATACCAGATTACCTTTAAATCTATATATTTTACTTTAACAATTTTAATTCACAGAGTTGCCTTTTATAATTCATGACAATAATTCGTGCGGTTTTTTATAATTAATGATTGTTTAATTAACTTAAAACCGACTACCTCCCTGCCTTCTTGAGCCGCGCTGTAAGTATAGTATGGTTCCCGATGTCCCCACCTGTCAATATCTCTATGTTTCTGGTAGCCATATTGATTTTATGGGCATAGGGTATGTCAAATCATACATTTGTAATTATTATCCAATTTTTCAATAAATTTTTTTTATTATTTATTTCTACCGAAATTATACATAGGATATTACGGAACAATACAAAAGTCAACTACACTTCCGGCCTCCTCTCTTGAAGTCTAATTAATAGATGATGTCAAAATCTGTAAATTATTCACTACCTCGACTTGTAGGCATAAGTATGCTACTCAGTATTTTTTTAATGTGTGTATAGATGACTAAACCTAACCCCATTATATCAGTAACGTTCTCTGCACAGGTATGTTATAATCATGGTATGGATCAGCATCGACCAAAACTTTTATAGACATACTTAACATTAATTTAAATACCAATAGTGCTATGCCCTTCACACTTGGAATGTACGATGGTGATAAACAGTCGTATCTCCCATTCTCGTGTTGAACAGCAATACATGCCAATCCTTCCAATCAATCCCAATCCTTCGATCAATCCCAAACAACTCCGCAATCAGTTCCGCAATCTTCGAGGATCCCTACCAACTTTTCAATATTTCCATCAATCTTTCGCAATCTTTCCATCAATCTTTCAAGTACTCTCGCAATCTCTCCATCAATATTTCGATCACTCTAGCAATCTGTCCATCAATCTCAATCGATTTGCAAACCTTGTATACCCCTTTATTAATTATTCTTCTAAAACTTACATTTTCGCCATTTATTATATATATTCTTCCCATCACTGGGTTAAATCAGCAAATTATTACTGAAGTCTGACGAAAACTTAAGATTTTCGAGTTGTGATATTCTGTGTCTATAGAACATATTGGCCACCAGCTCGCATGAACAGATGCGTATGCATATAGGGTTAGTTGTAACTGCTGAGCACCTTCCGATACGTTCGGCAATCCCGAGCCGAAGTATATGGATGGCTCCGAAGTCCACCGAATACTGCCTAGCACATATGANATTGGGGAAGGTGTGAGGAGATGATGGAATAAATATTAAAAGTGTGAAAATAATAAAACAGTAAGAAATATTCCATGTGTATTTTACTCTACACACATAAATCTCAGCAAGTGTTTCCTGTGTGAAAAAGAACCCAGTTTGTAAAACAGAAAATATATAAATATTAAAAATTTTCCCTAAAATTATGTTTACTCCTGCTTGACTGAAATCCTAGATACGGCAATGGGATATAATTCTAGATGTGGCATATGTTGTAATTTTCAGCCACTGCAAAGTGATATAAATTTACACGTGAAAACGCTACACGAGGTAATGCATTTTGGAAACCAAAATTACGTTTTGAAAGTCTTAAATTAAAAAAACTAAACACAGAGACTAAATGTAAGTAAAATAAGCTTAGGGATAAGCTATAAGGGTGACCACTCCCGCTACCGATTCATGACCAATACAATAGTTGTACTCTCAAAAGTTTACAACTTACAAGTTTTATTTCCGATTGTCAATTTTCCTTACACTCTTACTGAAAAGTGTGTTTACCTNCAAAAGTTTACAACTTACAAGTTTTATTTCCGATTGTCAATTTTCCTTACACTCTTACTGAAAAGTGTGTTTACCTCTGGTGGGAGGTGTCCGGACACCCTGAACCCCTGCCTTGGATACGTCGCCTGTTGGGTGGTTAATTTTTCCATTATTGCTGCATGAGAAACATTGCGCTTTCTTGACTAATCGCAGCATTTTTGCCAAACACTGTTGCTTTGAAAGATAAAGCACGTTAGGGAACAAATAAATATTTCCGGGAAGAAGGCCAGTGGATCTTCCCGAAAGATAGAAGAGCATGCATATCTTACCACGACTCTACATCCCAGCAACAATTTAACTCACTGTTTTAATGAAAAATTGTACTATGGCACTATTTAGATTTACTATCAAAAATATTCTGAAAAAAAATATATGTATGGGAAGACGTTCTCATTGGTATCCTTAGTATTGATGAAAATTTACAAAACGTTCATATTTTATTGTTTCAGTTGATTTTATTTATATTTCGAAGAGGTGAGATAAACTCAGGGCATGACATCTTGCACTCGTTAATAAATAAGCTATACATTTTATTCTTTTCAATAAAATTTTTGCGTATTTTGCTTTCAATGGATCATGTCAAAAGGTTGTATTTTAGAAAGCAGTTTTATGAAAATATTTATTACGTTTTAAGTGTTGTAACTTTATTCAAATATAACAATAATATTGACATGTTGAGGTATACAGTAATCATATTAAGGCTTCTGAGTATTCACATCGTCTGAACAGACACTNCAAAAGTTTACAACTTACAAGTTTTATTTCCGATTGTCAATTTTCCTTACACTCTTACTGAAAAGTGTGTTTACCTTTGGTGGGAGGTGTCCGGACACCCTGAACCCCTCCCTTGGATACGTCGCCTGTTGGGTGGTTAATTTTTCCATTATGGCTGCATGAGGAACATTGCGGTTTCTTGACTAATCGACACTGTTGCTTTGAAAGATAAAGCACGTTAGGGAACAAATAAATATTTCCGGGAAGAAGGGCAGTGGATCTTCCCGAAAGATAGAAGAGCATGCATATCTTACCACGACTCTACATCCCAGCAACAATTTAACTCACTGTTTTAATGAAAAATTGTACTATGGCACTATTTAGATTTACTATCAAAAATATTCTGAAAAAAAAAATATATGTATGGGAAGACGTTCTCATTGGTATCCTTAGTATTGATGAAAATTTACAAAACGTTCATATTTTATTGTTTCAGTTGATTTTATTTATATTTCGAAGAGGTGAGATAAACTAAGGGCATGACATCTTGCACTCGTTAATAAATAAGCTATACATTTTATTATTTTCAATAAAATCTTTGCGTATTTTGCTTTCAATGGATCATGTCAAAAGGTTGTATTTTAGAAAGCAGTTTTATGAAAATATTTATTACGTTTTAAGTGTTGTAACTTTATTCAAATATAAAAATAATATTGACATGTTGAGGTATACAGTAATCATATTAAGGCTTCTGAGTATTCACATCGTCTGAACAGACACTNAAATAATATTGACATGTTGAGGTATACAGTAATCATATTAAGGCTTCTGAGTATTCACATCGTCTGAACAGACACTCGGCTCTCCTTAACCACCTGATAGTAAAGTAAATCATAATAATCCTAAATAATTACGTTGAACTGAGAATACACATCATGTTAAAAAATTTAAGGCGAAGCTGACCGCAGCTTGCACCTCGTTTCCCGTGATTGTTAAATGGAATTTTGTTTTAATTCTAGTCATTTACATTACTTTTTGAGAACCAAGTGTTTTAAGACGATGGTGACTATTAGAGTTGCAGTTATCAGGACAGAACTGGACCACTGATAGAGGTTTAAAAAATAATATTATATTGTGTATTTTACATGCATTAATTACACTGATGGTCGTGGTGTTTGCATATGCTTGTATTGTAAATAATGTTACAACGAAATAACCTACGGTTGTTTAATTAGCCGATTTAGTGACTCAAGCAAAAATATATAAATCTAATTATATTGACTTGGAACATGTGATTTATAATTAGTAGGCATATAAGTGCTTGCTATTTAATACGCACGTCAATATTAATGAAAATGTTTTTGTACTTTCAGGTTCCTTTCATGGTGGGCTATACTAATATGGAAGCTGCACTATTAAAGGACAGCTATGACAGTTTCACATACGATAGTTTTCAGTCTTTTGTGGCTGAAATAATTTCCACGGAACACCCTCAGGCTGATATCAACGGATCATGCACTGTCAATGAGGATCATATTATCGATTCTGTAATGTTCTTTTATGAGTTAGAACCGTCAATTGAAGAAAAGTCCAATGAGGTGTTTCTCCGTCAAAAGTTCATAGACTTCACCACTGAGAAATTGTATGGCGCTGGAGCTTACAAGCAGGCCGCATCTTTTTCCAGTGTACGTCCAACATTCCTCTACAGATTTGACTACAAACCCAAAAGGAATTTCTATGAAGGAATTCCTGACTGGGTCATTGTTCCGCACCAGTTTGAACTGCCATTTGTGTGGGGAGTGCCACACTGGCCCACGTCGGTACAGTCTGGCTGGCACTCAGCAGATAAAAAGATAACCGATATAATTATGAGTTTTTGGAGTAACTTTGCTAAATATTCTAATCCAGTGCAAAATTCTATGAACATCAAATGGGATCCATTTGATGAGAAGAATCCGACTATTATGATAATAGACAAAAATTTTGACGTGAGTGATAGTTCAAACTTTGATTTCAGAAAATTCTATTTCTGGAATTATTATTATCCAAAGGTGTTGGACATTTCGTATAACTGCTGTACGTTAAACGATACAAGCAGTCAAAATTTTGTACCATCTTTTACACTTGCTTTCCTGGCAGGAGCTCAGTATTTAATAAGTTAGAATATCGTCTAATATATGGAATCTTGGTCGAAAAAGTGACAGATAAGAATAATTAATTAGAAACTCGGTTTGCATTGAGAATATCCCGGTGTGCTTGCCACAGTGAAGCTCATGGGGTATTTGAATTCAACGCCTATAAGTGGTTCATAAAGTAGATAATTTAAAAAACCGAGAAATATGTCACTTATTGTAATGGTATTTATTGCCTTCTTTGCACGCCTGCGATCTATTTAAATTTGGTACTTGGGGGAATATAAACTAATTATTGCAGCATATTGTCAATATGGTTTGAATGCATAGCGTGTACAATATATTTGTTATATTTATATATTACGAAATTTACGGAGTGACACATTCAGTAACTAATGGTAACAACAGTCAACTTGTTTTCAGTTTATGTCACCCTGCGAGAAATATATTTAGAATTCTTCCTTCAGTGAACTCGTGTAAACTTGCGAAGATAGTGACTGTACTTTACGTCGTTAAGTATTAGTTACATATAAAAATATTTTAAAACTTGTTTCTCAAAACTCTTTCTTTGCCGTTTGCCACAGCCTTTGCATCACTCCAGGAAAGTAATTTGGCTACAAATAACGTCCAAGTCTTCCCAAATATTCGATAAAAAACACGCATCGAAATAAATTAGATAGTTTAGAGTTGCATATTCTGGCTGGAAAAATAATGCATTGTGAATCTACCGGAATATGACTGAAATATTTGTAAAATATGATGGGTGATATCAGGAGCATAAATAAAATATTATCCCATATTAACTGCACCCATAACAACAAACCAGGCCTAACTGTTNGGGTGATATCAGGAGCATAAATAAAATATTATCCCATATTAACTGCACCCATAACAACAAACCAGGCCTAACTGTTGAAACATTCTCTCCATGTTTAGAAAGTATTCGGAGAGCCTCTGAACCTCAAAAAATAGAGTAATGTTTTGCCACTGGGTCAAAAACTGATCTCTTCACTGAACTGCGTCATATTAGATTTGTGGTTGAAATCCGAAATTTCAGCTAGAATACNTGGGTGATATCAGGAGCATAAATAAAATATTATCCCATATTAACTGCACCCATAACAACAAACCAGGCCTAACTGTTTAAACATCCTCTCCATGTTTAGAAAGCATTCGGAGAGCCTCTGAACCTCAAAAAATAGAGTAATGTTTTGCCACTGGGTCAAAAACTGATCTCTTCACTGAACTGCGTCATATTAGATTTGTGGTTGAAATCCGAAATTTCAGCTAGAATATAGCTGTTTATGTCTTTCCATGAAATACTTTACTCTTAAGGTATGCAAAATTCGCTTCTATTTGTACGTTGCAAATTCTCCCATACAGTTCTAGCAAAATTCCAATCTCTAGGCCTGACCTTCTGGTAAACTTAACCAAAATTGAAATCGTCTTCTGCTTTGCAGCAAAGTTCATATAAGTTTTACTTGTCCTGGGCATTGCAGCATTGTTTGTGAAGCAGTTTTAGTGAAATTTTAAACGATATTGAAGAATTTAAAGTAAAATAGTAAAGCTCGTTGAAACTTTTCACAAAAGTGTAGACTTAAGCTTTCGTCACGCAACGATGTCGATTACCCCGGCCATACTGTTGCCTCAGAGACACAATAATTACAAAGACGGAGAAAATAAACTAATACCTGAGAGTATACGTAAATACGGAATAAATGTTACCTTCAGCAAATAACAACGACAATTATAAACGTAGGACTATTTGTAAAAATTCAAAATAAAAATATAGAAACTTTAATAGCAGGATGTAAATAATGATAATACCACCACAATTAACACCGCTTATTCAAATAGTTCGCGTATCGGAGACAGTAAAAAACCTATAAATCAATCACATTAAAAAAATCGGATGCTAGTTTTGTGTCTTAAGTTTTGTAAACTGAAAACAAAGAGCGTCTTGTAAGTACAGGGAAATGTTAGACAGTCACTACACTTCTTGAGAGCTTGTTAAAGGACGTGGGTATTGATTTGAAATGTCTGCTCGTAGTCTCATTCCATAGCCAAGGAGTCCGTACCGCTCGCTATCTGGAACTACTATCCGGAAATAATTACATGGTTCGATGTTTTAGTTTTGGAAGAATTTTAGAGAAATGGCAGTATGAAATTAGTCTTAACTGTATCAGTGAGCAACGATTACTTTAATTGCTGCATTACAAAAGCAGTGAAATACGCAGGGACATAATGCAAATCATTCAAAAATGTGTTACAGTGCAAGTATATAGGAGTAATATATTCAGTAGAAAGGATAACAAATACACAGTTAATCAGTACAGTGGCACCAAGACATTATCGTACTTAAATCGCACATTATAGCTGCACACATTGTGGATAAGTAACTAAGTGGCAATTGGGAACCTGCAAAGTGCTCTGACCAAAATTCATTAGAGGTGCCTGCTTTCACCTTTGAGAGTTATCACAGGAATTGACATATTGAGATACATGAGATTTCAAAGTAGGCCAGGCAAAATTTACAAAAAAAAAAAATTGGATTATTTTATTTATTCTTAAATGACCGTAAACCGAATCATGAAAAAATTTGAGCATCATGGGGCGAAGACTCTCGTGCACCACTAACTTCCTAGTTTGACCATTTTTGCTAGTAAAATATAACAAGCCATCCTTCTCTATAAATGGACAATCTACTCCCGCAGCAATGTCGGCCCCCATCAATGACATCTCGCAATTTGACAAATCATTCAGGAAATACTTGAATTATACCTAAGTCGGTGATTCATTTTTTTTAAATTGCTTCGAAATCCCCAGTATCGTACATACATAACCGCGTGTCAGATACTAGGTTATCCGCTCCATGGACACGAGGCACTATAAAACGGAAACGAGAAAGACGAGGCACCCAATGGCACAAATTTCCTAATTGATGGGGATGGTTCAACGCCCAGCTCAGGGCTCGATTATTCATATACAAGTCGCAGTCATCATGCTCGATGTGAGAAGTTAATTCCTCCAACTTAAATAAACAAGCAACTTTCCCCTTCTTATAGATTCCTAATGACCGTTCAGATTCCGACAGAGAACGACTATCAAAGGCCAAGAAGGCGATCAGACCATCTGTCCACTGACCCGAAACTGCACCGAGATGACGCATCAAGCTGAGCAAAGTCAGGAAGCCTCAATACTGGAGGAGTAGTAATTCTTTCCTTTAAGCACTGAAACTCCCGTTCCTGTTCAGTTCCCCAATCACAATTCACGGCTTTCTTTTTAGAAAATTCAAAGGTGCTGCCTACTCTGAATATTTTTCTATAAAACGTGAATAACAACCCATAAGGCCCAAAAACGTCTGAACAACTTTCAAATTTCGCAGACGTGAAAAATTTAAAATTGGCCTAAAGTCAAAAACCAGACGCCCATCACTCAACACATTACCCAAAAATTTTACCTGCTGAGTACCCAAAACAACCTTATCAAGATTAATAGTTAAACCAACTTTACGCAACTAATTCAAAACGAGGTGCAAATGCTGAATATGCTATTCAAAATTTTCACTGTAAATAATATCATCTGCATCATTTGAAAAAAAAATTATATTTAAATACTGCAATAAAATGATCCAAACCCGAGATAATGCCTGGCTGCCAAACTTTTATCCCATCGGAATCCACTTGTTCCAAGGTGTACTGAAGGGCGTATATTTCTTACAAGATGGATATAATAAACACTGCTAGAAGCTGTTATTCAAGTTCAATGCTGAATACACTTTCTCTTTGCCTAGGATATGTTGCAACACGCAATCGATGGTGGGGAGCTGAAATGGGACTTCGTGAATTTTTCTATGTACTAAAATATGGTTCACAAACAACCTTTATTTATCGCTGTCATGTTTCTTAAGCAAAAATCCAGGTGAATAATGCACCAAAGTAAAGGTTCTATTACTCCCGTATCCAACAACTTCTGAATAATTTCGCGAAAGACTTGCAGTTTTGGTGGATGGCACTTATGGCGCATGGGAATATCATCAGTGAGAGTAAAGTAATATTGTAATACATCACATTTCCTAATTTTCCGGGTTATCGCATCATTAAATTCTTCGTGGAAGCTAAGTAATCTCTCCCTCGCATCGGAGCAGAAATACCTACTCAGAGGTAGTCGCTTGACAATACACAATCCAAAAGTATACCTGAACCTGACCACAATTTTACTTTAATTAACAGCGCAAAACCAAATGACAAGATGTTCTCGTCAACATTTACTTTTTCCTTGATGCGTTCCTAAATCTCAGACCCCAAATTTACTTAACAGTTTAACACCTATAAAATCCTAGAGGGAAATGTCCAAGAAAACTGCCCCATTTTAAAGTGAAGGTCAACCACTTGGTTTACCTTAAATACCTCACCATTTGCAATAAAGAGCTATAACTCAGCCACGTCTAATAAAAATTTATCTAACAATACAATGCGTCGCCCTGGTATCAATTAAGGCGAGGATCAACTCATTACCACAGGTAATTTCTACTATGCTATTCCTTATCACTGTGTGTTTAACATGACATGGATTTTTATGCACGAAACTTCGGCAGGAAACACCGCTCAATTTTCCGACCATCGCTCGTTTCCCGACAGTGTACAATCTTTTCGCAAATGCCCCGTTTCGTTGCGAAAGCACTGGCGAGCGGTAAAATCAAGGCGTTGTTGCATACAATCACCACTTAGATGTCCGCGACCCACACGATTCCCACGACGAACGGTTTCCTGAAAATCACCATGTACTACCCCATATAGCATGTAATAATGCTGCAAGCCTTGCACTTCACTTGAATTTTACTTGCTGTGCAAGACTAGCATAGTAAGTTTGAAACAAGCTTGCTGCAAGGAATTGTATGAACATTGGTGGAACTTTCCCCATCTCTTGTGATACAAGCTTGAATTAAGCTTCAGGTAAGGCTTATATAGTGATGTTGTGGTGGTATTTCCTGTTCCACTGATATTGCCTGATTTCCTTTACTTGCTGTGCTGCTTTGTATTTGCTTGAATGTGTGTTTGCTACAGGTCGCCAAGTTGTTGCAAAGTCTTTTTCGTGTTAATTTGAGCATAACCTTAAATAACATCTTTCTGAAACGGTAAATAATAAATTATTATGTTTTTGTAATGGCCGATATATCAATGTCTGTGTTTTATAAGTATACATCAAATTTCATTGTTTTTACCTGGAATTTTTGTAACTATTCGTGTCGTTTGGTAAATTTACATGAACTTTAATTATTTGTATACAGTATAGACAGCAACCTCGATTCCAAACAGTTTAGGGTCCTGCGAGTGCTTTTCTGATCTTACTTTTGCCATTCTTCCTTCTTAATTTGTTTTAATTTTGTAGAAGTCGGTACCATAGGCCTATGCAGTAGCATGATATGCTCATAGCAAAAGCTCGTAATGTTCTTGATTAGGGCACATAATACTGATTTGCATTATGTTTAACCTTTATTGTTATGTGTATTAGTGATAGTGCATGATTTCATACACACATCCATTTACTGTAGGCCTACGAGGAAACCATCGCACCCCAAGCATGTTTATGGTGTTGAATTGTGCACTCATCATTGGCTAGTTTTATTATTTGATAATATCATCTAGTTTTTTTAGTAATTGGTTAGTTAATAAATTAGTCAAACATAAATTCGAGGCTGGTATAAACATCCGATATTGTATTTGTGAGGTTAGGTTAATCAGATAGCAAACAAGCTTGCAGCAATCTTGACATGACAAGTCTTCAAACTTGCAGCAACCTTGTCATGGCAAGGGTGTAAGTGTGCATCAAGCTTGTAGCAAGAATTCAAGAGTCTACCAAAAGAGCTTTCTTCAAGCTTGCTGTGACAAGCTTGAAGTTTTTAAAGGTCCCATTTTTTGTATTTACTTATTCGATATTGAACTGCAACACGTAGCCCTTACATTTAACGGGAAATATTTGCAACAATTTTTTTCTATTCACATAAATTCAAGTCAAGAATTTTAGCTACAGAAATAAAAAAAGGCTAAAGCTCGAACGGGCTCCACAGTAGAAAGGATCAACAGTGAATAAATTGATTGAACCAACAACTTTTTGTTAAAGGAATCGCCAGTTACACTCACGGAGGTCGCCTTCCCTCGAGCGTGGTTAGCTGGGCCTTAATGCTCACGCCAGAAGTTCACTACTGCGTGTAGTAAATCAGCGACCTTTGCATTGTCCAAAATGGGCACTTCATAATCGTGAAGTAAGGTCACCAACTCCTCCTTGCGCAGCATGTATATGAAGCCCACCCAACTCAGCAGGACATAATGAAACATTCAGTCACATATTAGAGACAAGCCAAGAAGTGCGCAGAAAATTTGTGATGGGTCACAAATTATTACATATAAAGCTGAAGAAAATATTTACATTATATTTTACACAATCAAAATTCAGGTACAATGCACATGTACATCATATACAATACATAATACGGCACAAACTGGCCCATATAAAATATTAGCACTTTTAAAAAATGCAATAGGCACAAAGTGTGACGTCGGGCAGCTATCACGAAAGATTGAATAGAGCCCTGCCAAAGCCGACATCGATTAAAAAATACACACAATTAAAATAAACATTTAAAACTAAACTCGATGAAGGGAAGCCCTAAAAATTTGCGCAATAGCTCTATCAAAGGCAGCGACTGTAAAAAAGAGAGATGTTAAAAATTTTATACCACACAAGACAAATTGTAATAAAATACTTTGTACTCAATGAGCAAATTACAAAGGGGGTACATGGGGTGGCATGTGAAAGCAACAAAATTAAGGCGGTGCCAACTACTAAAAAACCAGGGCACACTTGACATCTATGCACACATCAGCGGCAGCTACAGTGGTGCACGCACGCCTTTCATACTGCTCAAAATTACTCTCAGCTTAAAACCATGTTACGTAAAAAGGTGGGAACAAAACAATCCACAGTGGTACATAAGGTTAAGCCTAAAGGGAATTTCGAACGGCTACCAAACAGAATTTAGAACATGAAACCACCATAAAATATCTAGGTACTCCTAACATAAATCTTCACCACATAGTTACATCAACAAATTCACAAAACCAATAGCTACCACACACCATGACCCACCTTAATATTTTATTACCGCTGGCCGAGCTAATCGTATATCAAAATTAGGCCTCTGAGGAGGTAAGTGGTGATCAGAAAATGCAGTGCAGCCAGAGTTGTCAGCAGAAGTCTTGGGAGTGGTTGAAGTATAAGGTGAGCAGCAAGAAAACACCCTGCCACAGTTGTTTTTCTGGCGAGCCCTCAAATCCTGCTACGCCAGTGTGAGCCCCTACACAGTTCTGTGGGTCCTCTGGCATGCATGTTAGTAGCTAAGACGGTTGGAGAATGTGATGCGTCTCAGTGCTAACCTTATACGCCTTAGGTAGGATTTATTACGTTTAAAGAGGCGCATGCATCGCGGCGATAGCAGGGTTGTCTGGTGCCATGGCCGCAATTATACCCATGGACACATCCCGAAAAGGAAAAGGTCTAGATAAAAAGGCACAGAAGACTAGAACAAAGCGGAAAATCTGTGTAACAGTCGCAGAGGACAAATAAATAAATATATATATATATAAATAATATATATATTATAATATAATATATATGTTAAAATATAATATATAAAAATATATTTATTAATATATATATATTATAATATATATAAATATATTTATTAATATATATAAATAATATATATATTATAATATATTTATATTTATTAATATATATAAATAATATATATATTATAATATAATATATATATTATAATATAATATATA